>KV001818.1:14043-26359 GCA_001598015.1 Dorcoceras hygrometricum | reverse complement strand
GTGAGCCCACGGCTAGCTGTATCCCTGAACCATTGAAGTACTGGTTTCTCAATTCCCGTACGGAAATTAAGCTCAATTTGTTGAGTATAGTAGGAGGAATGATGTAAGTGCGACATTCTAAAATAAAAAAGGGTGAAAATATAATTTCCCTAAGTTTGGACTAGTTTGACTATCCTTAAAGCTTACGGAGGCCAAACTGCTATTTTGGATTAGGTGGTCCGAAAAATTGTTTTCACATCATAATGCTCAGTTTTGTAAACTGTGTAGATTGGTCCGATCTGATCGTCGATCAGCATTATGATGGAGCCACAGTGATGGACTTGAAGCCAATGTTCACCCTGGGCCTGGGCCCGACCCAAGCCCATTAATATGGTTCAAGCCCATGGAAAATCTATAAATAGAGGCCCTGGGGTATTCATTTGAGACGTACCAAAAGCTCTTAAGCTTATATTTTTCTTAGTGCAGACCGGAGAAGGAATTGGGATTCGGTCGTGGACCGGATTAGGAGGCCAAAACCGCCAACCGTTGAAGTGCCGATTTTCTCTTGAAATTGGTTGGATCCAGGCGCTAGACGCCAACAAGGTACCATTCTAAACATCCTATGTATGTTTATGAATGTTTTTACAGGTGTATTGACCGTTCCCGGGCTCCAAAATTTTAATTCTTCCGCTGCGCCACGGGAGCGGGATCCGGATCCGCCGCTGAGCCAACAAGAATATGATGCTTGATTTGTATGTTAACATAAACGTTTCATGAACTTGGCAGCCAAGGCATAGATCTAGACATGTGGGAAGGATTGGAGTCGTGTAGGTGGGAGATCGGTCATGGATGCAGAGTCACGGTTTCTCCTTGGTTATTTTGGCTTTGGGTGAGCATGCACGGTCAAGGTGTGGCTGGGAACGGCCCTTGGATAGAGCAGGCTAAGCCCTTGAGGCCTTGGTAGACGAGGGGCTGCGTGAAGGGGCTGTGGGCGTCGTGTGGTTCATTGAGGGTGTAGTTAGGGTTTGAGTTTAGCATGGTTCGTTTGTGGCCAAGGGTTGAGTCCAAGAGGGTTATGAGAAGGTACAGGGGTATTTTGGGTCTGGTCTAGTGTCTGGTCATGCCCTTTTGTCGAAAGAAGTGGTCGGTTTAGAGAAATTGACAGCACCAAGGCTGGTTTGCCCCCTTTGCACGACCAGCGTCGTTGCAGACGTCGCGTTGGTCGCGCCAGTAAATATTTTTGATATTTATTTGTTCCAAAGTCAAGTACGTCAAGTTACGCTTACGTGGGTCCAATTTTGAGGTCATTTGGTTATGACACGAATTTTATATGATTTTTACGGTTTTGTCGCGCAGAATGGGTCTTTTCGACATATTTTCGATAAAGTTGGGAATTTGAGTATTAGGGGCTGCCAAAATTCGTGAACTATTTTATTTGATGTTTTAAGCTTGATTCCAGTTGATTTTAATAACTTTTAGCATTTTTTTGATTTATGAAATTTTCGGAATTTAAATATGGTATAAAATCTCTAAAAATTATAAATTCAGTATGTTTGACTATTTTATTCCATTGTTGACTTTTATAAACTTTTTTATGAGCCGAAGGTTATGATTTAAGTAAATAAACCTTTTGAGGAAATTTGAGGAATTATTTTGAGGCATGAATGAGGAAAATAAAATTTTGAATGATGGGACACTTGATTGTGGTTTTTCTATGATGGATATGGGGTCGGGAGACGTTCCGCTTGCCATATCAAAATGACAGGTCTGGGCTTCAGATAAGTACTGAAGTGCCTTTCCAACTGACGGGTCTGGGTTCCAGATGAGTACTGGAGTGCCTTTCCAACCTAGTACTAGTGTTTATTATATGCTTATGCTTTTAAATTTCAGAAAAGAAATTATTTTAAGTAAAACTATTTTATTTGCATGTGCATGTACTATTTATTATTCGTTATTCTCGAGTTTTGTACTTGTTGAGTCTTTAGACTCACTATGCTTGTTGGATGCAGATGAGGCTGAGATTGAGATCGAGGGGCAGGATTCCTGAGTGGGCTGCAGTCGAGCTTGGCACTTACCCAGCGACCTGCATTTTTCCGCTTGAGTTCGGCAGTGATGTTTTGATTGTTGAGATACATTCTTTTAAGTTGTTTTATTTAGTTGGATGGAGTTTGATGACCTAGCATGATTTTAAATTACTGCGCAGATGTTAAAACATTTATTTGTTAGGATGTTTTGAGTATTCATTTATATCTTTTTGTCTGGTTGTTACGCTTTATTTTAAGTCTTTTTAAAGTCACGCGTGAATTGGAGTTATTAGCTGTTTAAAAAAAAAAATTATCCAGTCTTCTTCCGCATTAGAAATCCTTTTAAAATGATTGGTTTAACAGTAGTAGTTCGAGGGACGTTTCAGTTGGTATCAGAGCATAGTTATGGTTTGGGTTGTGCCTACAGCTGACTGCAAGAAGCTCAAGGAGCCTCGCCTCAAAGTCTGTAAGTGTTAATGTTTGACTGCTTTATATAATTGTCCGGTTACTTCCGGTTTATTTTTATTATGTGTATATTGATGTGATTATGTTTTGAGGTTATTTGTTGCATATATTATTTACTTTCAGGCATGTTGAGATTAAGTAGTGAAATTCGTTACAAACCCCAGATGCCTCCCAGACGACAAGTTACCCCACCTCCACCACCACCGTTGAGCTCCAGCGAGCAAGTTCTAGCTGGGCTTGCACATATTTTGAGACAGAATGCCGGGACGTCACAGGCGGCCAGAACCGAGATGCCATATGAGAAGTTCCGTAAGATGGGGCCGCCGGAGTTTACCGGTACTATCGATCCATTCGTGGCTGAGGGATGGGTCAGGACTTTAGAGACGATATTCAGATACATGCGACTGGAGGATGATGCCCGGGTCAGCTGCGCCATCTTCCAGCTGAAGGATGACGCTGCCCTCTGGTGGGAAGGGGCACAGAAGACGGAGGATGTGGACTCTTTGGATTTGAGTTGCCAGTTGATAGACTGGGTTAGCTATCCGATTTCTTGATAGCCCTCATGCATTCATAGCATTGATTTATAGCATGTTGCATGTTTATTTGCTTTGATAGCTCTTCGTACTGAGACTTGACCTCGTATTTGTTTCCTACTTTTGTTTTGTTTGGGTCTGTGTTGCCCAATTGCAGGTGCACTAGGAAATCAAGCTGGACCGAGTGGAAGTTCAGCTGGTCGATCCCCGCATCCCTGAGTCCCAGTCTATATATGATATGTATTGAACCGAGGAATGCCCCGTGTTATCATGTATTGGGGATTTTTATTTGGATGATACTTGTTGTGTGCGAGTTTGAGTCAACTCGTATTTTATTATTGCTATTTTGAATGTATGATTTGAAGTTCAAGCCCATTGTATTTCGAAAAATTTTTAAGCCCTGATTTTAAGCTTCCGTGTTTATGCGCTTATTGTGTGTTAATTGTTAGAAATTAGCACGGGGCCTGACAAGGCGGACCCAGACACTACGCTTGTCACAGGTAACCTTGCGATTACATTATGAATTTTGTGGACTTAGGTAGTAGACCTGTGACATTATTGAATAGGAGTGAACCTGATTTGTGTATAGTGTGATTAGCGTCCTATGCATGTGTTATTTATGCCGCACGTAGGGTAGTTGTATTAGGGGTAGCTAACAGGGCCTTATTTGATTCCGGGGCGACTCATTCTTTTATTTCTGAGGAGTTTGTGAGGCGTAAGAATGTTGCCCAGGAGAGTTTTGTAGGAGGTTTATTGGTGATGATTCCGTCAGGAGAGGTGGTGTCTACGGCTAGTGTCGTCCGGGATTTAGAGTTGATACTGCAAGGCCGGACCTTCCACACCAATCTGATTGTGTTCCCGATGCCAGAGTTTGATATCATTCTCGGGATGGAATGGCTGGCAGAGAATCAGGCTACTGTTGATTTTCAGTGCAGAGTAGTACATCTTAGACCTCCTGGAGAGGAAGCGTTGGATTTCGTGGCGGCACGGAGCATGAGGAAGTCGCGTCTTATTTCATTCATGCAGGCGAGGAAGCTTATCAGTGACGGCTGCCCTTCATTCTTATCCAGCATTACAGCGACTACGGCACAGGATGGACCTTCTATTTCTGATGTGGAGATTTTTAGGGAGTATGCCGACGTATTCCCCGGGGATGTTTCTGGGATCCCGCCAGATCGGGAAGTGGAGTTTTCTATTGAGTTGCTGCCTGGTACAGTGCCGATCTCTAAGGCACCTACTGAGATGAAGGAATTAAATGAGCAAATTCAGGAACTGCTGGATAAGGGATTCATTCGCCCTAGTGTCTCTCCATGGGGTGCACCAGTTTTGTGAAGAAGAAGGACGGCAGCATGAGAGTTTGTATCGACTACCGTGAGCTGAATTCGGTAACTATCAAGAACAAGTACCCGTTGCCAAGAGTGGAGGACCTATTTGATCAGTTTCAGGGAGCTTCGATATTCTCTAAGATAGACCTTCGCTCTGGCTACCATCAGTTGAAGGTGAAGGAGGCAAATGTGCATAAGACGGCCTTCAGGACTCGTTACGGTCACTACGAGTTCTTGGTGATGCCCTTCGGGTTGACGAATGCACCAGCGGTCTTCATGGATCTCATGAACCGCGTATTTCAGCCGTATCTGGATCAGTTCATCATCGTATTCATTGACGATATTCTTATCTATTCTCGGATCAGGGAGGAGCATAGTCGACATCAGAGGACAGTACTTGGAGTCCTGAGGGAGCGCTAGTTATATACAAAATTCAGCAAGTGTGAGTTCTGGCTAGAGAGAGTGGCGTTCCTTGGGCACATCATTTCCAGCAATGGAGTATAGGTGGATCCGTCTAAGGTTGAGGCAGTCAGAGAGTGGGCTGTACCGAGGAATGCATCTGAGATCCGCAGTTTCCTTGGTTTGGCAGGATATTACTGGAAGTTCATCAATGGCTTTTCATCTATTGTAGTGCCCTTGACTGCGTTGACTAAGAAGAATGCCAAATACGTTTGGAGTCCAGAGTGCCAGCAGAGCTTCGATACCTTGAAGCAAGCTCTCATATCAGCCCCAGTCTTAGCCATGCCATCTGGGCAAGAGGACTATGTGCTTTACACAGACGCGTCTAAGCTAGGCCTAGGCGCAGTATTGATGCATAATAACAGAGTGATAGCTTATGCCACCCGACAGTTGAAGGTACATGAGAAGAATTATCCGACGCACGATTTAGAACTAGAAGCAGTTGTCTTTGCACTTAAGATTTGGAGGCATTATCTTTATGGGGAGAAATGCAAGATCTTCACCGACCACTCGAGCCTGAAGTACTTTTTCACGCAGAAGGAGCTGAACATGAGGCAGAGGAGGTGGCTAGAGTTGGTGAAAGATTATGACTGCGAGATCAGTTATCATCCGGGGAAGGCTAATGTAGTGGCTGACGCTTTGAGTAGGAAGACAACTGTTATTGCACACATGTCAACATCTAGACCGCTGCAGCGAGAGATTCAGAAATTCGGATTAGAGATCTATACAGCTGGTAGAGAACCAAGATTGAGCACTCTGACAGTACAGTCTACACTTCTAGACTGCATCCGCAGTGGTCAGGCTGGCGATGAACAATTACAGAACTGGAGACTGAGAGATGAGGAGAAGGGCAGCAGATTATACATCGTGAGTGATGGGATCGTGAAGTATAGAGGTCGTTTTTGGGTTCCTTCAGGAGACTCACTGAGAGAGTTGATCATGTCAGAGGCTCACACAACACCTTACTCTGTTCACCCAGGGAGCACGAAGATGTATAAGGACCTGCAGCATTTGTATTGGTGGCCGGGCATGAAGCGCGACATAAATCGCTTTGTGTCTGAATGTTTAACTTGCCAGCAGGTCAAGGCCGAGCATCAGAGACAAGCTGGGTTACTGAAGCCATTCCTTATTCCTGAGTGAAAGTGGGAGAACATCTCGATGGATTTTATCGTGGGATTGCCTAGGACAGTTAGAGGATCGAACTCCATTTGGGTGATTGTGGACCGACTCACAAAATCAGCGCATTTCTTACCAGTGAGGACCACGTTCACCATGACTCAGTACGCTTGTACTAGTGTTTATTAGCTTGATCAAGCGACTTGAGATTGAGGGACCACAGTGGAGGAACGGAATTCACAAGGAAAAATATTTTAGCAAATTTATTTTATGCATGCAAATGTTTTAACGTTATTGAGGATTTATATGTTTATGCTGATGAGTACTGGAGTGCCTTTCCAACCTAGTACTAGTGTTTATTAGCTTGATTAAGGGACTTGAGGTTGAGGAACCACAGTCGAGGAACGGAATTCACGAGGAAAATGTTTTAGCAAATTTATCTTATGCATGCAAATGTTTTAACGTTATTGAGGATTTATATGTTTATGCTTTTAAATTTCAGAAAAGAAATTATTTTCAGTAGGACTATTTTATTTGCATGTGCATGTATTATTTATTATTCGTTATCCCTATTTTGTACTTGTTGAGTCTTTAGACTCACTATGCTTGTTGGATGTAGATGGGACCGAGATCGAGGTCGAGGGGCAGGATTCCTGAGTGGGCTGCAGTCGAGCTTGGCACTTACCCAGCGACCTGCGTTTTTCCGCTTGAGTTTGACAGTGATGTTTTGATCGCCTAGATACATTGTTTTTTAGTGTTTTATTTAGTTAGAAAGAGTTTGATGACCTAGCATGATTTTAAATTACTGCGCAGATGTTAAAACATTTATTTGTTAGGATGTTTCGAGTATTCATTTATATCTTTTTGTCTGGTTGTTATGCTTTATTTTAAGTCTTTTTAAAGTCACGCGTGAATTGGAGTTATTAGCTGTTTAAAAAAAAACTAATTATCCAGTCTTCTTCCGCATTAGAAATCCTTTTAAAATGATTGGTTTAACAGTAGTAGTTCGAGTGACGTTTCATCCTCTTGCCAAGACCGTTCTTTCTATACCTCTTTCGAAGGCTGTGGATAGCTAGAAGAGGAACACGAAGTAGCAGCAGTGCGTTATTGGTTCGTACTCGAACAGATTTGCTTTTCCGTTCAGGTAGTGCTTTCGAGTAAGAGCTAGATCCTCCCTTTATGCTTCGTTTAGAGCTATCTGAAGTGTTAGACGGGTAGGATAGAGCTGGTGGAGCTCGTAGCTCCAAGTTCGTAGTTTTGTGCTACTGTCCCTGAGTATTGTCATTGTTGTTGGCTTAGCAGCTTTGGGGTAGGCATGGATATATGTGTATGTTGCTGGTGAGTTGTGTCGTGTATGCTATTGTGTTATTGATATAATATGTCGCATCTGCATACACGCATTTTCCATGTTGAGCTTAGATCTTGTTAGTCGTGCCTTGTTATGCTAACCTGTGAGTACTAGGATGCTTTGTTGAGGACGAGCGGCAATACCGTCCCTCATCTCCCTGCTAGGTTGTTGTTAGCCGCTATGAGCCTAGTGGATAGCTACCACACGAGTTGGGCACAGCAGGTGAGTGATCTGTTACGCATCTGGTACAATGTGTGAGACGAGTGGATAGCTACCATGACCTCACACACCGTGGCCACTATCTTCCATTCACTTGGTTATCAGTTGTTGAGCTATTCTTGAGTTCCTTTGGCTCCCTGCTTTGGTTGTAGCCTGCGGCTGTTGGTTTCTGCTGTTCTCATGCATATAACGTGCATTTATATATGTTGCTATCTGTTTGCTGTATTATGCTGCTCTACGTACGTGGGGTTTGACCCCTGTCCCTCTGGGGCTGGATTGTTTTGTTTGCCTGTGTGTTGTTCAGGTTATCCAGGTTTCTCAGCTGGTCGTGGCAATGACCCAGCTGGTGGTGTCCCGGGAGGTGTATAGAGTGTCCTAGTTATATTATATATATATATATATATATTTGGCAGTAGAGTCATCGTCGGGGAATGGCCCGAGGATGTGATGTTCTATTGCTAATTTGAAACTTATGTCTGCGAGTCACTCGATGCTTGTATTTGTTATTGTATCTGCTGTTGTTGGTTTTCGGTTGTTGTAAACCCAGTTTTTGAGCATCAATGTATTTTTAAGCTATGTTTTCTAAGTCAGGCCAAAGTGAAAAAAAAATTAGCCACTTTTAAATGCTTCCGCGATTGTGTTTTGCGTGGTTTATCTCTGTGTTGTGCATCAGGCCTGACATCCTCGACAAAAAAGAATTGAGTCTCTGTGTTGTGCATCAGGCCTGACATCCTCGACAAAAAAGCATTGAGTCCAACCTCGCCATATAATGAGCCTCATGAAGTCGGTAAATGAGTCAAAGTGAGGAGTCTAGCATGTTGAGTCTCAATGATGTTTCGAGTAATGAGGACTAATCTGTACAACCAAGGCCTCAAACTTAATTCACTCGATAAATGATAACCACTTGTAAAGTCCGAAAGAGGGTAGTTCGATCGATTACCAGGTCACTATCCATCTGCATGCTCAGAGCATCTCTATGTTCCTTATCAATGAAACGTAGTACTTTGTATCGCAGATACTAGTTTCAAGCTCGGGCGGTCCTTATTCTCTTTTGGATGGCCCAATCGACTAGGAACTCGTTTAGAACACATAGTGACTATTAGTGTATTTCACGATAGCCACCAAATCTCCTATCACATCTAACATACACTATTGTGCATTCAAGGTCTTTATCCAATAAGTTTGTAATCATAATAATGAAGATAAAGAATGCCATAAAATGTGAATTACATAAATAAAGATTGTTTTATATAGAGTTATCAAAATCCCACATGCCACAAGTTGGCTAGTTGAGCACCTACTCTAACAGATGCTCCACTGGCACAGCTGATCCACCTGGGTAACCTGTAATGGTCACCAACACAACCAAAACAGCCCCAAAGGGAAGGGGTAAACCCAGTACAGAGATCAACATAAAACAACAAAAGAAGTGCGTACGAAATATGAAACGTGCTATGCAATGCATGAGTGGTTACTAGAAATAGCGGATACCAAGACCGAAGGCCAAACGAAAACGATCAACAGCAACATGTGGTAACATCATCGGGAATTTAGGAGCTACCAGGGCGTTCCCAATGGAAAATAGATGTGGCTCATCATCCAGAGTAACAGGAGCTACCCGTCTGGTCATGATGACAACCAAAGGTGCACTACAACCACCCGACACCACTTATCCAGGACACATCAATCTGAGGGGGCGGGAGCAACCCGGTGCATCCAGTGCTCTCCATCGTGAGTATATTTAACAACACCACTGTCAGGCCCCGTGCTAATCACTCAAGATTAACGCACAAACAAGCACATAATCACGGAAGCATAAAATCGGGCTTAAACATTTTCGAAATAACTTGGGCCTGAACTCAAATAGTCATTCAAAATATCAATAATCGAAATACGAGTTAAATCAAACTCAAGCAAAACAGGTAACATAAAATCCCAAACAAGATACAGATCCCCATATACATATAATACACAGGGCATCCCCTGGTTCAATACATAATACAATATATAATTGGGACTCAAGGGAATGGGGATCGACAAGCTGGCTCTCCACTCGGTCCAGCTTGGTTAGCTGAAGATCCTGCAAATGGGTAACACAGACCCAAAAGACACAAAAGCAGGAAAAGAAATACGAGGTCAAGCCTCAGTACGAAGAGCCTCAAAACAGCAAATCATGCAACATGCTATAAGTCAATGCTCACAACGTGGCTCTCAATCGGGACATCAATCAATCAATCTGGCTCAAGATGTATGCATGAATGCCATTCAATAATCAATTCTAAATGCATACAGTGACAATATGTGAAAACAGAACATCAATGAACAAATCAGGTAAAATCTGTTCACGTAATTCAGCCATCAATTCAACACAGAATTCATAACACTAAATATAGCCATGTCCATGCTCAAAGCTGTTAGAACTGCTCAATTCGTACCTCACAGCTTCAATCTACCTCAACAGATTTCTCAAAGGCACGGCACAACTCAACCTGCACAAATCTTCCCCTCGCTGGTCACGCCCAACACAGCAGACATTTCCTTGATGCTGAAATCCAAAAGCTAAAGAAAGCTGAAGAAGTCTCGGGTTTCACTTGGCGAAGAAATTCGAACAACACTGCTATTTCGCGATCTTCTCCAAGGTCAAACTACAGCCACAAATGGGTAGCAATCGAAAGAGTAACTCAAGGAGAATCCAACGCCACCAATCTCGTTCAAAACAACGGCTGGAATCGACAGAAATCGAGGGAAGAAATGTTCGGGTGAACAGTAGCTATCGAGGGTTTCGAAGATGAAGATAAGAAATATCGGGTGGAAAAATAATCTAAGTGTCGGTCAACACTTACATATAAATCACCATACAACAGCTGCTGCTCCCCTAAATCAGTCGTCAGGTAATGCTACAGTAGAAATCTTACAACTGAAACCAGCATTTCCCTTCAATCGAATAAGTTGATACAATCAGACGTTGCACTACACAGCAAGACATCAAAACGACGCCGTACCAACTAATCAAAACGACGTAGCATTACTTCCTCAGCTGCCAGCAGATCTCTCTCTCGCATCGACCAACAGCTGATCACGCTAGCTATCTAAAACGACGTCGCAGAGGAACACGTCACCATCGCTGCCAACAGCTGATGACCAACACAACCAACAGCTGACACAAGGCGTTACACCCAAAACTCTATCATCCAACTTATCTAAACGACGTAGTTTCGTTACTCACTAACAAAGGTAAAACGACGTCGCCTCACTTCCAGCAGCTGGTCACTCAAACCAACAGCTTGTCACTCTACTGGATCAACTCCCTTGCAAAGGCAATGGCTGATTAGCGCTAGAACATCAGCAGTAAACTCCTCAGGGTTGACCAACACGTGGCGTCATCTCATTCAATATCACGCCCGCGCAACAACTGCCAACAATTTCCTCTCCAGCTGAAAGCTCATTCAACTCACTGCTGACTACATCACGTAATAGCTCACAACTGATCACACTACTACTGAAATACTACTGGGATAATTTCCCTCTAGCAAATTGCAACTGCTGAACTCCAATTCCTCAAAAATCTGAAATTCGAAATCCCTAAAATCTCGTGACTAATCCTAAGAAAAACTGATTAATCACTATTCGAATTTCTCAATCCTCACATTCTCCCCAACTTAAGAGATTTCATCCTCGAAATCAAAGGCACAACAAGGAAGAATTCAAACCAAACATTTAAGTAATACAAAAACAACTGAACAACTCGAATCAAGGCTAAGAATTCACCTGGAATTCTCACTATCAGTGCTCAAATAGATGAGGCCAGTCTTGTCTCATCTTCTCCTCAACTTCCCAGGTAGCTTCTTCTGGGCCATGCTTGCTCCATTGGACCATCACCAACGGAATTATCTTGTTCCTCAACTGTTTATCCTTCCTATTTAGAATCTGCACTGGATATTCAACATAACTCAAGGCAGAATCTAGCTCAACTTCGTCGGTTCTCAAAACATGGGAAGGATCTGGCTCATATTTTCTCAACATTGACACATGAAAAACGTCATGTATCGCTGATAACTCATCCGGCAGCCTCAATCTATAAGCCAACTGTCCAATCCACTCAACAATCTCAAAAGGACCAACGAATTTAGGAGCCAATATGCCCTTAAATCTGAATCCCATAACACTCTTGAAAGGGGAAATCTTAAGAAACACACGATCGCCAACCTCAAACTCTAACGGTCAACGTCTTTGGTTAGCATAGCTGGTAAATCTATCTCGTGCAGTCTTCATCCTACTCCAAATCAAATCAATATGATCTTTCATATGCTGCACAAATTCAGGAGTAGAAAGCTGCTTCTCACCAACATCTTCCCAACAGATTGGAGATCTGCACTTGCGACCATACAAATCTTCAAATGGAGCCATACCGATAGTCACTTGGTAGCTGTTTTTATAAGAAAACTCGACTAAGGACAGGGAATCATGCCAGCCACCACTGAAATCCATCACAACTGCAAGCAGCATATCTTCTAAAGTCTGAATGGTCCGCTCAGACTGACCACTGTCTGTGGGTGATAGGCTGTACTCATAGCCAATCTCGAACCTATCGCTGCCTGCAAGATCTTCCAAAATTGAGATGTGAATCTTGGATCTCTATCGGACACTATCGAAACAGGCACTACATGCAATCTAACCACATGGTCGACATACAACTTCGCCATTTTCTTCATCGAACACCTCACATCATAGGGAATGAAATGGGCTGACTTCGAGAGTCGATAAATCACCACCCAAATCGCATCGCATCCCCTACTCGATCGAGGTAAATGAGTCACAAAATCCATGGCTATGTGCTCCCAATTCCAG
>KV001817.1:21187-38907 GCA_001598015.1 Dorcoceras hygrometricum | reverse complement strand
CACACTATTATCCCCTCAGATAGCATAGGATATCCACGCATGTCTGCGAGCGGTGAATCCTCGACAACGATACATCGACTCCTACATGCATCGGGGTCTCACCCAATCCCGACGCCTTATGACCCCAAGTGAGTCGGCAAACGGGTCAAAGTGAGACGCCTATCATGTAGAGTCTCAATGACGTTTCGAGTCGTGAGGACTAATCAGTACAACCAAGACCTCGGACTTATCCACTCGACAAATGGTAACCACTTGGAAAGTCCGAACGAGGGTAGTTCGATAGATCACCAGGTCACTATCTATCTGTATGCTCAAAACATCGCAATGTTCCCTACCAATGAAACATGGTACTTCGCATCGCAGATACTAGTCTCGAACTCGGGCGGCCTTATCCTCATTTTGACGGCCCAATCGACTAGGAACATGTTCAGAATACACAGCGACTATTAGATGTGTTTCATGATAGCCGTCATACCCACTATCACATCTAACATACACTTTAGTGCATTCTAGGTCTTTACTCAACGCAATTGTAAATCATTACACACATAATGAAAGTAAAGAATGCCATATAAAAGAATGCGAATATCATATATAAAGACTGTTTTGTACAAGAGTCTATAAACCCACACGCCACAAGTTGGCTAGTTGGGCATCTACTCTAACAGTACTGATGCAGGACCACAAAGTAATTTCATACGCTTCCAGACAACTGAAATATCACGAGAAGAACTATCCTACACATGATTTGGAACTGGCAGCTGTTGTCTTTGCCCTTAAGATATGGAGGCATTATCTCTATGGGGAGAAGTGTGAAATATTCACTGATCATAAGAGTCTGAAATACTTCTTTACCCAAAAAGAACTGAATATGAGGCAGATGCGATGGTTGGAGCTGGTTAAATATTACGACTGTACGATCAGATATCATCCAGGAAAGGCTAATGTGGTAGCTGATGCTCTAAGCAGGAAGTCTGTTGGATTAGCACAGCTTATTGTCCATAGACCGTTGGCAGCTGAAATTGAAAAGTTTGAACTGGAACTTGTGCCCAGCGGTAGTAATTCAGTTTTAGCAGATCTCTCAGTAAGATCAAATCTGATAGAACAGATTCATGAGGGACACCGAAAGATGAACAACTCCAGAAATGGGTGAAGCAAGATAGAGAAAGAGGCAGCAGCCTCTACTTTACAGAAGAAGGAATAGTTAGATATCTGGGAAGGATCTGGGTGCCCCAAGTAGACACTTTGAGATCAGATCTCTTGGCAGAAGCCCATACAGCTCCATATTCAGTACACCCCGGAAGTACCAAAATTTATAAGGACCTCCAGAAGCTGTATTGGTGGCCAGGAATGAAGTGGTATGTTGCTAGTTTTGTAGCTGAATGTTTAACGTGTCAGCTGGTGAAGGATGAACATCAAAGGCCAGCTGGATTGTTAAAACCATTGCCTATTCCAGAATGGAAATGGGACTCTATAGCGAAGGATTTTGTAACTGGTTTACCCAGGACTGTTCAAGGATATAACTCCATTTGGGTTATAATAGACAAACTCACTAAGTCTGCTCACTTCTTACCAGTCAAGACAACATATTACGTGGGCAGATATGCAGATTTATATGTTAAGGAAATAGTGAGGCTACATGGTGTTCCGATTTCTATTGTGATTCAGATTTTAGAAGACTTGCTCAGAGCATGTATTGTGGATTTTTCAGAGAGTTGGGATCTGAAGTTATCATTAATAGATTCGCCTGCAATAACAGTTTCCAAACTTCAATTCAGATGGCTCCATATGAAGCACTCTATGGTTGAAAATGTAGAACACCACTTCACTGGGATGAAGTTGGTGAAAGAGCTGGTTTAGGACCAGATGTAGTGGAGCAAACAGCAGCAGCTGTTAGGAAAATACGAGAAAGGATGAAGGCTGCTCAAAGTCGACAGAAGAGTTATGCAGATAATAGAAGAAGGGAACTAAATTTTGAAGTAGGTGATTATGTATTCCTGAAAGTTGCTCCAATGAAAGGAGTAATGCGTTTTGGGAAGAAAGGGAAATTGAGTCTAAGATATATTGGACCGTATGAGATCCTAGAAAAGATAGGAACGCTAGCATATCGTTTAGCACTGCCACCGCAGCTGTCAGCAGTACATAGTGTTTTTCACGTTTCAGCTTTGAGGAAGTACATTCCTAACCCTTCGCATGTGCTAAGTCATGAACCAATCCAGTTAGCACCAGATTTAAGTTATGAAGAGAGACCAAAAAGAATTTTCCTTAGAGAAATTAGAAAGCTAAGGAACCGTAGTACTCCTATGGTTAAGATACAATGGTCTAACCAATCTGAGCGAGAAGCAACATGGGAGACAGAAGATGATATGCTTAATCTTTACCCACATCTGTTTGGTACGTAAATTTCGAGGAAGAAATTTCAATAAGGAGGGTAGAGTTGTAACGCCCCAAAATCCATAGGACTACATATATGCATCTTGTTTATTTTCATGGGTCAAAATGACAATTTAATTGTTGGCAAAAGCTGATTTCATTGATTTCAGAAAATGAGATACAACTTTTACAACTTGGTCGAGGTGTGTCATGCTTGATGAATGCAGCACCTTGCCACTAATCCCTTCCATATAAATACCTGTTTCAAAGGCAAAGTTTATTTTCACTTGTATCAGAAAACTCTTTCGTGTTCTTCATAAATATTTTCAAGAAGCTCGTTGTGTTTGCTCGGGGAGAAGATTTCTGCAGGAATCAACTGCTGTTGCAAAGCTCAAATTCAAAGGCAAGTAAAAGCTGATCCTTTGCTACACCATTTAAAGCATATATTGATTTTATTCATTTTATGGATCTGCTTGCCTGTATGTTTAAGATATGTTGAAGTTTCATGTTTAAAATGATTTACGCATGTTCAAGGAACGAAAGATTGGGTTCAAAATGATGTTTACTGTTTCCAAGTTTTTTCCAGAAAGTTATTGATGTTTTAAAATACTGAGGAGTTCGAGTTGATTCAAGTAAGTTCATGAATATTCTTCCTTATGGTGAATGGTAACATTTGAATTTGATGCTAAGTAATCGGATGTTTTTGGTCGAATCAGTATAAAGTCTGGTTTGACAGACAATAGCTGATAGTGTAGCTGTCGTTTGATGTTGCAACACCAAGTTCTTATTCAGATTTCGTTTCCTATGTCAGCGATTGAATTTCATATTTAAATTCAGCTGTTACATTTCAGCTGTTGCATTTGTTCGTAACCAGCTGTTGCATTTGTTCGTAACCAGCTGTTGCGTTAGTTGTATTCAGCTGTTGCTTTAGTTTGTATTCAGCCGTTGGTTTGTTCAACACCTGAAAGCCTTTGTTTAAGTTGTGTTGACGTCTGAGTTGACCAAATCAATTCGTTGACAGCTGAGTTGACTAATCCTATTTCATAGTTACAGCTGTTCACTATTCAAACAGTATCACAAGCCACATCTGTTTCAATATTAGCGGATATCCTTACAGCTGTTTTACGATAACCGTGAACAGTGATGATCTGTTTTGTTTCCCAGTACAGTTTCTTCTAGTTGCGACTGTTTCATTTCAGCGATGAGTTTCAGCATTCGAATTCGATACTCAGTAAAGTTTTAAAAATGGGAAGCAAGTTTTAAAGAAAGGAACCCGATGATTTTCAAAGAAGATTTCAAAGAAAAGATGAGAAGTTAAAGGAACAAAAGTTTATTTTAAGGATTTATGGCATAGATAACATACGGTCACCAAGGAGAAGGGTGAATAGTCGTCCAGATGTCGGCTGCCCTTTCATATGAGCTATATGCTAAAACTGATATCAGAAGTCATTTTGATCAAAGTGCAACACGGACCTAAGGAGAGCTTCTAAGCCATAAATCAAAAGAAAATGATGATGATGAGATCTGGGCTATTATCCCCATCTCCAAGTTTATGAATGAAAGAAAGAAATTTTTACGAATGTTTACGAAAGAATGTTTAAGTATTGATGTTCCTTTAACTCAGATATGTATATGTTCAGATGTCTGCTGCGTTAAATGAATTTGTTATTATTCAGACTTTACTTGCTGCCCTAGGCTCACTAGCTTTTAAAATGGTGCAGGTGCGACAGCTGAGGAGCGAACGAGAGGTGAAATCTGACAGCAGCTGGGTGGTGTTGTTTTTATCGACAGCCAGCGTTTTCCGTGTCATAGCTGATGTTGTCATTTATTTTAGGCATCTGTATTAGATCAGTTGCAACAGTTGTAAATTCATATAGAATTTCAGAAGTTGTAATGCCGCAATTGCAATATATAATAGAGATCTGTTTTCCACATATTGTTAGTACTTGGCGCCGCATGTGTGTGTCTGTCGGCTTTTTGTGTTTCTGTTTCAGTTTCTTTTTAAGTTATAAGGAATACAGCTTATAACAAATTGTCTTTCAGCCCTTCTTTTTATTTTAAATTTTATTTCATCCCAATTCGTGACCCCGTGGGTTTCGGGTGTCACATGAAATCTCGAAGGAAATATCTGAGAGCGCTTGACTTTGAAAGTTCTTCGAGATTAGATTTCTGGGACTTAGAATATTTTCGATTGCGAGCTTCTTTTTAAATCCCAGATGGTGATGAAGACAGAAATTTTCTGAATGAAGAGAACAATTAGCGAGTGTAAGTCCCAGAGCTTCTTCAATTCAAATTCCATCTATTTATACTCTTCGTCCTCCAACGGTCATAAAGATAGCCTAAGGAAACAAAATCATCGTACAGCCGTATGCACTGCTCAACTAAGGTAAATTGCGCTTCGACAGAGCCAAATTGTCGTCTTTCCATATTTGTGCAAACACCGTAAAAACGTCCTCTGTATACTGTGTACTATTTACCCAAAATAGTACTGACGTTGTCTCCTTAATTCCAAGCATATGTACGATTCAATCTTCACCATTGATTCTTTCCAATTTAAACATTGATAGCGTTTGAATCGGTTCGTCGTTTGCGCCTGAACATTTTCCCTTAATTGTAAATTGACGAGTGGAATACATCTGAGTACTTCGTAACAGCTGGTTGTAACGACTAAAAGCTTCAACATCTGAAATTTCCAATAGCTGAATGCTAACCAACGACTGAATACGCTAAGGGACACAACATCTGAATCCTAGCGCTAAACCAAACGATGTCGTCTCAACTTATCCATACGACGTAGTTTTGCTATCTGCTAAGAAATACGCTAACATTCGAATAGTTGCGTCTGATATCGAAGCAACATCTGAATATTTTCACTATTGAAGTAAATATCCAACGTCTGAATATACTTCTGAAAAAGTTACCCAACGTCTGAACCAATACCAGAATCTGATATCCCGTATAATTTCAACATCTTAAATCTTTACATCTGAAATAATTCAACCGAATATCTGACTGGTCGATTCAACATCTGAAAGAGTATTACATATAGAATATACGACTCAACATCTGAACTGTTTCCGAATATCAACATCTGAATAAGCTGACATCTGAATGAACTTTTATCCAAATACGTAGCTGATAACTTCAACGTCTGACTGTCCAGATGCTATTTTTAATTTAGCACTTGTCTTATTTTGTTATCACCAAAACTAATAAATTTTATCTTAACAACTTGACATCTCCATTCCTCGAGAAATCTTCTCACGCTTTGATCTTTATACTGTGCGGGAATTTAAGTGCCCATTATTATAAAATAATATAATACGTATTAGGTTGGTGATACATGATTAGCAGAAAGAAAATTACCTGATTTAAAAATCCCTACTCACAATTATGTGTCTAGCAAGTGGCTGCCACAATGCCATCTCCACTAATGAAGATACTTACAGATTTACTCATCAATTTAATCATGAAGTTCCATCTTTTAAAAAAAAAATGAAAAAGTGGGTACCCCGAAATTTAAAGAAAAACGAGCATGCTTTGCCTATTGAAAAGTTACTTATGTAATGCGCAAACGCAAATATCCACGATGCAAATTGACGAGTACATATGAGCAGTAAACTGTGGCGCCAGTGGAGCAGATAGGTGGGGGCTCACCCGGACCCCCTCCGTTTTTCTAATTATTAATATATATAAATTGTTAAATAAAGAATGAAAAACGCTATAATCCAAGGGTAACTTTCCAATAGCTATAGGAGAAAAATAAATTTGCTTCCAGTTCGTATCAAAAAAAAAATTGTTTGAATTTCCTAATTTTAGAAAAAATTTGTTTAAACTTCCTAGTACAACATGTTTTTAGCCGACAGAAATTGAGTACACATTATTGAAAATATAGTATATAATATATTATCTTTGAGTACCAAATGTTTCAAATCCGATACTAATATATGAAATTTTAGTATAAAATTGTTTTTTATGTAATTATAATCAGTACAAAATATTTTAATTATGATATTAATATATGATAATTGAGTACAAATTATTTCAAATTCGATACTGAAATATGATATTTGAGTACAAGAATATATGTAAGGAATGACGATTTTAACAATTTTTCGTACTAAATCTAAAACTATTGGTACTCAAATATGATATATTATGTACTCTATTTTTAATCATTTGTACTCAACTTCTATCGGACAAAGACATATAGTGCTCCGGAGTTTTAAACAAATTTTTCCTTAGTCAGGAGTGCAAACAATTTTTTTTTTTCTGACAAAGACTGAAATCGAATTTATTTTTTGGTTCAGGGATTCGAAGCAAATTTACCCAATATTCAACTCTAAAACTAATTTCGTCCTCTTCAATTTATTAAATTTCGGTGATACGTGAGCCGTTATTTATATTTATTGGACCGATGCATGTTTCTCATTAAAACTTTAAAGATTTATTTATACAGAAATATTTACGCTAAATTACGATAACTAGAATAATTTTTTTTATGTTACGAGTCAAAAGGGTTGCCATTAATAATTCGTTAAGAAATGTTAAAATCGCATATATATCATTATTTTAATTATTATTATATTTTGTAATGTCAATTTCTCCCCCACCTCAACATAGAAGCCTAGCTCTCTTTTGTCAATGAAATCGATTTTTTTACGCTCATAGAAAATGATGAAATAAAGAAAAATTAAGGATGATATAACTGAGAAGCAGGTGCAATTGGAAAAGAAGCTTATTCAAGATATTCCCCGAAAAATTTTGTATCACCGATGGACCAATTGGTCCGAAACTAGGTGAACTACAAATTCAGAAAATACACGCTTCACCTATTGCACCTTAGTTGAAGATCCCAAAGCTTTGTATTAGCACATCTAGATTTCATGCAATCCTTAAATGATTCAAAGTAGAGACGTGCAGCTTTTGTTTTGGAATAATATGAAGGTACTATTCACTTCTATGATGTTCTCGATCGTCATAGGTTTGCCAAGTGTCGGACAACCTATAACATAGATTTTGTTAGGATCGAAAACACAGCTCGGAAGTTCAGAAGGGAAGGGCGGGTTGAATGAACTCATTTGCTAATTTTTCACGAAAACTGTTTTAAAAAAGTTTACAGCCCTCAACTAAGCTCTAAACTGAGTTACCAGCTTGTAGGATCTCAGTGTAAACTGTTGTCTCGTTGTAACAAAAAAATATTTGTGCGGAAATAACACGATTCAGTGAACAGGTTGAAAACTTAAATTGAAAACTGAATGCAATAAATAAAAGGGTTCATGATTTGTTTCTGAAAGTTCGGAGTTTAAACTCCTACGTCTCTCGTTCTTCCTCAACAGTAAGGATATCCACTAGAAGATTTGATTATTACAGCGCCTGTAACAACCCGGTCCAACAGCCTTCAGCTCTGAGAACTCCAAGCACTCAACTGCAGAAAAACATACTCGAAATCTGTTCTGCTATACAACAATCAGCTCTAAACTGTTTCAACTTTAAAAGCTCTCTCACGCTCTATTTATGATATACAATGAAATCTTAACACTGCAGAGTGAGCTTATGACGGTTTGTGTGACCCAGAAAACTGATAACAAGCTGGTGTGTGTCCCTTCTTGTAAGCTGGTTTGACAATTGTGAACTCCGAGTACAGTTCATTGAGTTATCTATTTTCGCGCATGCATATTGTTCGCATTCACAATCGCATTCGCATTACCCTTCAAAACCTGATTGGCTTCTCAAATTTTTACTCTTTTAATCAACGGTAATAAGTGTTACCAGTAGAAACGTCGTATATGTCAGGCTCCGTGCTAATCTCATAAGATTAGAGCACAATTAAGCACATAATCACGGAAGCGTAAAATCGGGCTTAAAAATTTTTCGAAATAAAATGGGCCTGAACTCAAAACATTCATTCAAAATATCAATACTCAAAATACGAGTTAACTCAAACTCAAACTAAACAGGTAACACAATTATCAATTCAAATACAGATCCCCAAAATACATATGACACAGGGCATCCCCCGGGGTTCGATACATAAATAAAATAACTGGGACTCATGGGAACGAGGATCGACCAGCTGAACCCCCACTCTGTCCAGCTTGGTTACCTGACGATCCTGCAAGTGGGTAACGCAGATCCAAACAACACAAAAGCAGGAAAACAAATACCATGTCAAGCCTCAGTACGAAGAGCTATCAAAACAGCTAATCATGCAACATGCTATAATCAATGCTATGAAATGCATGAAGGCTATGAAGGATCGGATAGCTAGACCAGTGTATCAACTGGCAATCATCTCAGTCAGCCTCTATACCCGCACGGTGTATCAACCGGGGAAATCATCGTTCCATGATATTCAGAGCCCGTCAGCCCATCACAGCTCGGTGGTAGACACTCGAATCCGGTAGTCACCACTCCGATGATAGCGTTGGACTTTTCAGGCACGACTCATCAGTCGGCCAGTCACAACGTGGCTTGCAATCAGGTCATCAATCATCTGTCAATCAGGCTCAAGATGTATGCATGCATGCTAATTCAATATTCAATGCACAATGCATACGATTCAATACGTGAAAACAGAATGTAAAACTCAATCAATTCACAAACTGTATCACGTAATTCACAAAAGCCTATCAGCAGATTTCACAACATCAATCACAGTCATGTTCACACTCAAGCTGCTAAATCTGCTCAATTCGTACCTCAATCCTCTGAATTATCCAACAGATCTCACCAGGCACGGCTAACCTCAAACCTTCACTCACTATTCAATGCACAATGCATACGATTCAATACTTGAAAACAGAATGTAAAATTCAATCAATTCACAAACTGTATCACGTAATTCAC
The DNA here is from genome assembly GCA_001598015.1 of Dorcoceras hygrometricum. Taxonomy (NCBI): domain Eukaryota; kingdom Viridiplantae; phylum Streptophyta; class Magnoliopsida; order Lamiales; family Gesneriaceae; genus Dorcoceras; species Dorcoceras hygrometricum. Next base: position 29,685 of record KV001817.1, on the reverse strand, counting down.
AAAAGCCTATCAGCAGATTTCACAACATCAATCACAGTCATGTTCACACTCAAGCTGCTAAATCTGCTCAATTCGTACCTCAATCCTCTGAATTATCCAACAGATCTCACCAGGCACGGCTAACCTCAAACCTTCACTCACTGGTCACGACAATTCAGCTGTAAGCCTCCTGGAAGTTCAGATCTGTTAAAACATCTAGTAATTCAGCTCAACACTAAGTCGAATTCACTTAGCCCCTACGGCCGAGAACTAATTCCTAGTTCTGCCATAAAACTCAGGCTAAACAGCTGAAACATAGCTTCAAAACAGAGGAGAACACTTACCCAAAAGCTTACACTAACAGAGGAACGCTCGGGCAAGATTTCACAGAAAGCGTCGAACGAACAGGCTCTTCGCGTTTCCTCAAATCCACGGTTCCAGTCTCCAAATTGGTATCAATCGGTAGAGAAACTCAAGAGGAGTTCAGTGCCACCAATATCATTCAAAACAACGGCGGGACACGGCGGCAATCGACGAAAGAGTGCTACGGTGAACAGTAGCTATCGAGGGATTCGAATAATGGAGATAAGAGATATCGGGTGAAAAATAATCTAAGTGTTGCTCAACACTTCTCCTTATAATTCCCCATGCAACAGCTGCTGTTCTACAATAATCAGACGACAGAAACAGTAGATATATTACGACTGGTATTCATGTTTCCTTCAACAAAACCAGTAGCAGCAACCAGACGTTGCATTTCTCTTCGCACACCAAAACGACGCCGCACCAACTAATCGAAACGATGTCGCAGCGCTCCACCAGCTGATACCACATTTCCTACGAAATAACCAGCAGCTGGTTACACTAAACAATCCAGACGCAAGCGTAGCTAAACAAAACTACGTCGCATAAGACACGTCAGCACTGCTGTCAACAGCTGATCCAACCAACAGCTGGTAACCAATTCCTCACAACTGGTACCAGACGCAATTCCCAAAACGTAGCGTTTCAACTTATCTAAACGATGTCGTCTCACATCCACGACTGGTTCTTCAAACCAACAGCAGGTCACCCAGACGCAACTACTGATTTCCAATTTCTACCAGTTGCGAGCTACAGTACCGCTGACTCGCGTTGACTTCTGAAATAAGCTACAACTGGTTTCACCACCGACCAGCTTCTAACTCAAAATACCAAAATTACAAAAACTTCCTACAATTAAGCTCTTCTAATCTCAGATGAATTCGATTAATCACTAATCTAAAATCTGATTCCTGACATTCTCCCCACCTTAAGATATTTCGTCCTCGAAATCAAAGGCAAACTTTTGGACCATCACCAAAGGAACTACTTTATTCCTCAACTGCTTCTCCTTCCTATCCAGAATCTGGACTGGATATTATACAAACCTCAAGGCAGAATCCAGCTCAACTTCGTCGGTTCTCAACACATGGGAACGGATCTGGCTCATATTTCCTCAACATTGACACATGAAAGACATCGTGCATCGCTGCCAACTCATCAGGCAGTCTCAATCGATAAGCCAACTATCCAATCCGCTCAATAATCTCGAAGGGACCAACGAATCTTGGAGCTAATTTGCCTTTATATCTGAATAGCATCACGCTCTTGAAAGGAGAAACTTTGAGAAATACTCGATCGCCAACTTCAAATTATAACGGTCGACGTCTTCGGTTAGCATAGCTGGTAAATCTATCTTGTGCAGCCTTCATTCTACTTCGAATCAAATCAACCTGATCTTTCATATGCTGCACAAACTCAGGGTAGAAAGCTGTCTCTCACCAACTTCTTCCCAACAAATCGGAGATCTGCATTTTCGACCATACAAAGCTTCAAATGGAGCCATCCCGATAGTCACATGGTAGCTGTTGTTATACGAAAACTTAACCAAGGACAACGAATCCTGCCAGCCACCACTGAAATCCATCACAACTGCTCGCAGCATATCCTCTAAAGTCTGAATAGTCCGCTCAGACTGACCATCTGTCTGTGGGTGATAGGCTGTACTCATATCCAATCTCGAACCCATCGCTGCCTGCAAGCTCTTCCAAAATCGGGAAGTGAATCTTGGATCTCTATCGGACACTATCGAAACAGGAACCCCATGCAATCTAACCACATGGTCGATGTACAGTTTTGCCATTTTCTTCATGGAACACCTCACATCATAGGGAATGAAACCGACTTCGAAAGTCTATCAACCACCACCCAAATCGCATCACATCCCCTACTCGATCGAGGTATATGAGTCACAAAATCCATGGCGATGTGCTCCCAATTCCATTGGGGCACCTCCAAACTCTGTAGCAACCCACCAGGTCTCATTCTCTCAGCCTTGACCTGCTGGCAATTCAAACATCTAGCAACAAAACCAGAGATGTCGCTCTTCATGCCTTCCCACCAGTAGTGAGATTTCAAGGCATGGTACATCTTTCTCTCGCCCAGATGCACACTGTACTGACTACAATGCACTTCATTCGCTGAAACATAACTTCAAAACAGAGGAGAACACTTACCCAAAAGCTTACACTAACAGAGGAACGCTCGGGCAAGATTTCACAGAAAGCGTCGAACGAACAGGCTCTTCGCGTTTCCTCAAATCCACGGTTCCAGTCTCCAAATTGGTATCAATCGGTAGAGAAACTCAAGAGGAGTTCAGTGCCACCAATATCATTCAAAACAACGGCGGGACACGAAAGAGTGCTACGGTGAACAGTAGCTATCGAGGGATTCGAAGAATGGAGATAAGAGATATCGGGTGAAAAATAATCTAAGTGTTGCTCAACACTTCTCCTTATAATTCCCCATGCAACAGCTGATGTTCTACAATAATCAGACGACAGAAACATTAGATATCTTACGACTGGTATTCATGTTTCCTTCAACAAAACCAGTAGCAGCAACCAGACGTTGCATTTCTCTTCGCACACCAAAACGACGCCGCACCAACTAATCGAAACGATGTCGCAGCGCTCCACCAGCTGATACCACATTTCCTACGAAATAACCAGAAGCTGGTTACGCTAAACAATCCAGACGCAAGCGTAGCTAAACAAAACGACGTGGCATAAGACACGTCAGCACTGCTGTCAACAGCTGATCCAACCAACAGCTGGTAACCAATTCCTCACAACTGGTACCAGACGCAATTCCCAAAACGTAGCGTTTCAACTTATCTAAACGATGTCGTCTCACATCCACGACTGGTTCTTCAAACCAACAGCAGGTCACCCAGACGCAACTACTGATTTCCAATTTATACCAGTTGCGAGCTACAGTACCGCTGACTCACGTTGACTTCTGAAATAAGCTACAACTGGTTTCACCACCGACCAGCTTCTAACTCAAAATACCAAAATTACAAAAACTTCCTACAATTAAGCTCTTCTAATATCAGATGAATTCGATTAATCACTAATATAAAATCTGATTCCTGACATTCTCCCCACCTTAAGAGATTTCGTCCTCGAAATCAAAGGCAAACTTAGGGAAAATTAAATCAATTCATCATAACAATCGAATACAAAGAAGAAATTCATCTGATACAAGTCCAAGAGTTCAAGATAACTGGACAATTAACAATCAACAACTAGGGAAAAAGCACCCAGAAACCGAAATCTAAAACAACAATCTACTCAAACAGATGCGGCCACTCACGCTGCATCCTCTCTTCCGATTCCCAAGTTGCTTCTTCTCTGCCATGCTTGCTCCATTGGACCATCACCAACGTAACTACTTTATTCCTCAACTGCTTCTCCTTCCTATCCAGAATCTGGACTGGATATTCTACAAACCTCAAGGCAGAATCCAGCTCAACTTCATCGGTTCTCAACACATGGGAAGGATCTGGCTCATATTTCCTCAACATTAACACATGAAAGACATCGTGCATCGCTGCCAACTCATCAGGCTGTCTCAATCGATAAGCCAACTATCCGCTAAATTATCTCGAAGGGACCAACGAATCTTGGAGCTAATTTGCCGTTATATCTGAAGCGCATCACGCTCTTGAAAGGAGAAACTTTGAGAAATACTCGATCGCCAACTTCAAATTCTAACGGTCGACGTCTTCGGTTAGCATAGCTGGTAAATCTATCTTGTGCAGCCTTCATTCTACTTCGAATCAAATCAACCTGATCTTTCATATGCTGCACAAACTCAAGGGTAGAAAGCTGTCTCTCACCAACTTCTTCCCAACAAATCGGAGATCTGCATTTTCGACCATACAAAGCTTCAAATGGAGCCATCCCGATAGTCACCTGGTAGCTGTTGTTATACGAAAACTCAACAAAGGACAACGAATCCTACCAGCCACCACTAAAATCCATCACAACTGCTCGCAGCATATCCTCTAAAGTCTGAATAGTCAGCTCAAACTGACCATCTGTCTGTGGGTGATAGGCTGTATTCATATCCAATCTCGAACCCATCGCTGCCTACAAGCTCTTCCAAAATCGGGAAGTGAATCTTGGATCTCTATCGGACACTATCGAAACAGGAACCCCATGCAATCTAACCACATGGTCGATGTACAGTTTTGCCATTTTCTTCATGGAACACCTCACATCATAGGGAATGAAACCGACTTCGAAAGTCTATCAATCACCACCCAAATCGCATCACATCCCCTACTCGATCGAGGTATATGAGTCACAAAATCCATGGCGATGTGCTCCCAATTCCATTGGGGCACCTCCAAACTCTGTAGCAACCCACCAGGTCTCATTCTCTCAGCCTTGAACTGCTGGCAATTCAAAATCTAGCAACAAAACCAGAGATGTCGCTCTTCATGCCTTCCCACCAGTAGTGAGATTTCAAGGCATGGTACATCTTTCTCTCGCCCAGATGCACACTGTACTGACTACAATGCGCTTCATTGAATTCCATTGGGGCACCTCCAAACTCTGTAGCAACCCACCAGGTCTCATTCTCTCAGCCTTGAACTGCTGGCAATTCAAAATCTAGCAACAAAACCAGAGATGTCGCTCTTCATGCCTTCCCACCAGTAGTGAGATTTCAAGGCATGGTACATCTTTCTCTCGCCCAGATGCACACTGTACTGACTACAATGCGCTTCATTGATAATGGTCTCTTTCAAATCGATCAAGTTCGGAACCACCAATCTTCCTCGAAATCTCAGACATCCATCCGAAACAGAGAAATCATCAGACTGACCACTTCGGGATTTAATCTTCAACTCATGAACATAAGGATTAGTCCTCTGTGCCTCCCTGATGTCACTCACAATCTGCGGTTCTACTTGAATCGAAGAAACCATAAAGTACCGAGACGAAAGCATCGCAGGCTGGGTCTTCCTACTCAAAGCATCTGCTACTGAGTTCATCCGCAGGCTGATACTGAATCTCACAGTTAAAGTCCTTGAGCAATTCCATCCATCGTCGTTGCCTCATATTCAGATCAGACTGTGTGAAGATATATTTCAGGCTCTTGTGGTCGGCGTACACCACAAATTATTCACCATACAGATAATGTCGCCAAATCTTTAAGGCAAACACTATCGCAGCCAACTCCAAATCATGAACAGGGTACCTCGTCTCGTGAGGCTTCAATTGTCGAGACGCATAGGCAATCACGTACCCGTTCTGCATCAGCACACATCCTAAACCATTGAGAGAAGCGTCGGAGCACATAACAAATCCTCCGGATCCATACGGTAGAGCCAAAACAGGAGCAGTAGTCAACTTCTCCTTCAACGTCAGAAAACTAAACTCGCACTCGTCAGTCCAAACAAACTTCTTATCCTTCTGAGTCAACTGAGTCAAAGGCCTGGCTATCGAAGAGAACTTCTCGATAAAACGCCTGTAATAGCCAGCCAATCCCAAGAAGCTGCGGATCTCGGAAACGTTCCTAGGTCTCTCCCAGTTAAGAACTGCTTCGACCTTACTCGGATCCACCGAAATCCCCTGCGCCGAAATCACATGACCCAAAAAGATAATCCGATCAAGCCAAATTTCACACTTGCTGAACTTGGCGTACAATTGCGAGTCTCTCAACCTCTGCAACACCAATCTGAGATGCTCCTTATGCTCTCTCATGCTCCTCGAGTACACTAGGATGTCATCTATGAAGACGATCACGAACCGATCGATGTACTCGCTAAAGACGCGATTCATCAAATCCATGAAAACAGTTGGGGCATTCGTCAACCCAAACGGCATGACCAGAAACTCATAATGCCCATAACGAGTCCGGAAAGCTGTCTTCGCCACATCAGCGTCCCTAATCCGCAACTGGTGATAACCAGAGCACAAATCAATCTTCGAGTAAACGACCGATCCCTGCAACTGATCGAACAAGTCATCAATCCTCGGCAAAGGATACTTGTTCTTCACCGTCGCTTTATTCAACTGTCGAAAATCCACGCACATCCTCATAGATCCTTCCTTCTTCTTCACGAAAAGAATCGGAGCTCCCCAAGGCGACATACTCGGTCTGATGAAGCCTTTCTCCAAGAGATCTCTCAACTGATCCTTCAGCTCTTTCAACCTCCATCAAACTCTCCTCAATGTCCACCGCTCGGTTCACTGCATCAATATAGGTCGCAGGTGACCCAGACAAAACCATCCGGTACAGATCAGGCCTCAAGCCCTTCAGAAATTTGTTCCTCTTCGTCCTCTCCTTGTTGGCAACGTGTGGCACATAAACCAAAAGCGCAGAAAACTATCGAGCATACTCAGCCACTCGCATGCTACCCTGCTTAAAGTTGTCAAACTCCCGCTCCCGGCTGTTATATAATGAATCCGGGGTATACTCCTGTCTAGTACCCCTCACCAGTGCTGTGCATTGTCTCTCAGCTGCAACACCGCCAGCTTTAGTCTCTTCTCGAGAGAGTACTCCAGATTATCGAACAACTCCTCCATCTGAACTAACCAAGCCTCAGCCGAAGCACCGCCCTCAGTAGCAGCAAACGTCGGAGGGTTCGTCCGTTGAAACCCGGCTAGGACCAACTCCATATCGCCTATCTGTCTAGTAACATTCTCAACCTGATGAACATCATCATCACTACCTGCCCTAGACTCCTCCGCAGCATGTCTAGTCGTCCTACCTCTTCCTCTTCGCGGCGGAATCTAAACCAATCTAGAGGTAAGATCTCACAGTAGATATATCAGATAGACAGATAAAAGATCACATAAATCACAGAGTCAATAAAAATCAAATCAAAACTCTGTGCCTAGACTCGAGTGTGATCAAAGGAAATCGAGCTTATCTCAGTTTAAGCTCTGATACCAAAAATGTCAGGCCCCGTGCTAATCTCATAAGATTAGAGCACAATTAAGAACATAATCACGAAAGCGTAAAATCGGGCTTAAAAAATTTTCAAAATAAAATGGGCCTGAACTCAAAACATTTATTCAAAATATCAATACTCAAATTACGAGTTAACTCAAACTCATACTAAACAGGTAACACAATTATCAATTCAAATACAGATCCCCAAAATACATATGACACGAGGCATCCCCCGGGGTTCGATACATAAATAAAATAACTGGGACTCATGGGAACGGGGATCGACCAGTTGAACCTCCACTCTGTCCAGCTTGGTTACCTGACGATCCTGCAAGTGGGTAACGCAGACCCAAACAATACAAAAGCAGGAAAACAAATACGTAGTCAAGCCTCAGTACGAAGAGCTATCAAAATAGCTAATCATGCAACATGCTATAATCAGTGCTTTAAATGCATGAAGGCTATGAAGGATCGGATAGCTAGACCAGTGTATCAACTGGAAATCATCTCAGTCAGCCTCTATACCCGCACGGTGTATCAACCGGGGAAATCATCTTTTCATTATCTTCAGAGCCCGTCAGCCCATCACAGCTCGGTGGTAGACACTCGAATCCGGTAGTCACCACTCCGATGATAGCGTTGGACTTTTCAGGCACGACTCATCAGTCAGCCAGTCACAACGTGGCTTTCAATCAGGTCATCAATCAATCTGTCAATCAGGCTCAAGATGTATGCATGTATGCCAATTCAATATTCAATGCACAATGCATACGATTCAATACGTGAAAACAGAATGTAAAACTCAATCAATTCACAAACTGTATCACGTAATTCACAAAAGCATATCAGCAGATTTCACAACATCAATCACAGTCATGTTCACACTCAAGCTGCTAAATCTGCTCAATTCGTACCTCAATCCTCTGAATTATCCAACAGATCTCACCAGGCACGGCTAACCTCAAACCTTCACTCACTGGTCACGAAAATTCAGCTGTAAGCCTCCTGGAAGTTCAGATCTGTTAAAAAATTTAGTAATTCAGCTCAACACTAAGTCGAATTCACTTAGCCCTTACGGCCGAGAACTAAATCCTAGTTCTGCCATACAAATCAGGATAAACAGCTGAAACATAACTTCAAACAGAGGAGAACACTTACCCAAAAGCTTACACTAACAGAGGAACGCTCGAGCAAGATTTCACAGAAAGCGTCGAACGAACAGGCTCTTCGCGTTTCCTCAAATCCAC
>KV001816.1:4401-16473 GCA_001598015.1 Dorcoceras hygrometricum | reverse complement strand
AGGAGTTATTGCACGTACTTGTGCTTTCTTTGATTTTCCTGCACGAGTTTTGTTTGATACATGAGCATCTCACTCTTTCATATCTGATTTGTTTGTGCATGAGTGTGGGTTGAGTGTTACCCCACTGTGTGATGTTGTGTCTGTATCTACTCCTGCTGATATGTGGTTGATGTCCCGTGAGGTGGTTGTGGATTGTGTGCTTAGATTTGATGAGCATGTGATGGTGACTAACCTGATTGTCTTGGAGATTAGAGATTTTTATTGCATCTTGGGTATGTACGTGTTGTCTAGTTATAGAGCGACAATGGATTGTTTCCATGGTGTAGTGAGTTTTATACCTCAAGTTGGGGAGAAGTGGGATTTCTATGGTGCTGATTCGCGATCGAAAATCCCACTACTGTCTGCCATGGAGATGTTCAGCCTGTTGTCCTTAGAGAATTCAGGGTTTATAATCTACGCCTTGGATGTCTCCCATGAATCGAGAGAAGGATTGAGTGATGTCCCTATTGCTCGAGAGTTCCCAGACGTGTTTCCGAATGAGATTCCAGGATTTCCTCCGAGACGAGAGATTGACTTCAGTATAGAGTTGGTTCCAAGGATAGCCCCGATTTCAAGAGCTTCGTACCGATTGGCGCCAGCTGAGCTGAAAGAACTTCAGGATCAGTTGCGTGATCTTTTGGAGAAAGGCTTCATAAGACCGAGTATGTCTCCTTGGGGAGCTCCGATTCTTTTTGTGAAGAAGAAAGATGGATCTATCAGGATGTGTGTAGATTTTCGGCAGTTGAATAAAGCAACGATCAAGAATAAGTATCCGTTGCCAAGGATTGATGACTTGTTTGATCAGTTGCAAGGATCGGCTGTATACTCAAAGATTGACTTGCGCTCTGGCTATCACCAGTTGCGAATTAGAGACGCTGATGTAGCTAATACAGCTTTTCGGATGAGATATGGGCATTATGAGTTCCTTGTGATGCCGTTTGGGTTGACGAATGCCCCTGCTGTTTTCATGGATTTTATGAATCGTGTCTTCAGTGAGTATATCGATCGATTCGTGATTGTCTTCATAGATGACATATTGGTGTATTCGAGGAGTTTCAGAGAGCATAAGGAGCACCTGAGATTGGTATTGTAGAAGTTGAGAGACTCGCAGTTGTATGCCAAGTTCAGCAAGTGCGAATTTTGGTTGGATAGGGTAATCTTTTTGGGTCATGTGATTTCTGCGCAAGGTATTTCTGTGGATCCTAGTAAGGTCGAAGCAGTTATTAAATAGGAGTGACCTAGGAATGTTTCTGAGATTTGTAGTTTCCTAGGATTGGCTGGCTATTATTGGTGTTTTATCGAGAAGTTCTCTTTGATAGCCAGGTCGATGATGCAGTTGACTCAGAAGGATAGGAAGTTTGTTTGGACTGACGAGTGCGAGTCGAGTATTCAAACACTTAGGGAGAAGTTGACTACTGCTCCGGTACTAGCTTTATCGTCTGGATCTGGAGGTTTCGTTGTTCGCTCCGATGCTTCTCTGAGTGGTTTGGGATGTGTCTTGATGCAGAATGGGTACGTGATTGCGTATGCGTCTCGACAATTGAAGCCCCATGAAACGAGATACCCCGTTCATGATTTGGAATTAGCAACGATTGTTTTTGCCCTGAAGATCTGGCGTCACTACCTGTATGGTGAAGAATTTGTAGTGTACACCGACCACAAGATTTTGAAGTATATCTTCACTCAGTCAGATCTGAATATGAGACATCATCGTTGGATGGAGTTTCTCAAGGATTTTGAACGAGAGATTCAGTATCAGCCTGGGTGGATGAACTTAGTAGCCGATGCTTTGAGTAGGAAATCCCAGACTGCGATGCTAACATCTTTGAGTATCTCGAGAGTCCACGAGTAGTTGGGTGCTTCTGGTTGGCACTTTCAACCGAGTAATCAGTTTTTCATAGGTTCTTCTATTCAGGTTGAACCACAGATTGTGATGAACATCAGAGAGGCACATAGGACTGATCCTTATGTTCATGAGTTGAAGATTAAGGCCCAGAATGGTCAGTCTGATGATTTTACTGTTGCTTCTGACGGGTGTTTGAGATTTAGAGGGGAGATTGGTGGTTCTGAACTTGATTGACTTGAAAGAGACTATTCTGAATGAATCCCATTGCAGTCGTTATAGTGTGCATCCGGGTGAGAGAAAGATGTATCATGATTTGAAGTCTCACTACTGGTGGGAAGGCATGAAGAGCGACATTTCTGATTTTGTTGCTCGATGTTTGAACTGTCAGCAGGTCAAGGCTGAGAGAAGGAGACCTGGTGGATTGTTGCAAAGTTTAGAAGTGCCTCAGTGGAATTGGGAGCACATCGCCATGGAATTTGTAACCCATTTACCTCGATCAAGTAGGGGATACGATGCTATTTGGGTGGTGATTGATAGACTTTCAAAGTCAGCCCATTTCATTTCCTATGATGTGAGGTTTTCAATGAAGAAAATGGCGAGATTGTACATCGACCATGTTGTAATATTGCATGGAGTGCCTGTTTCGATAGTGTCTGATAGAGATCCAAGATTCACATCTCGATTTTGGAAGAGTTTGCAAGCAGCTATGGGTTCGAGATTGGTTATGAGTACTGCTTACCATCCTCAGACAGATGGCCAATCTGAGAGGACCATTCAGACTTTAGAAGATATGCTGCGTGCAATTGTGATGGATTTCAGTGGTGGCTGGCAGTATTCCTTACCCTTGGTTGAGTTCTCTTACAACAACAGCTACCAAGTGACTATCGGGATGGCTCCATTTGAAACGTTGTATGGTCGCAAGTGTAGATCTCTGATCTGTTGGGAAGAAGTTGGTGAGAAATAGCTTTCGACCTCTGAGTTTGTGCAGCATATGAGAGATCAGATTTCATTGATTCGAAGTAGAATGAAAGTTGCCCAGGATCGCTTCACTAGCTATGCTAACAGAAGACGCCGACCCCTGGAATTCGAAGTTTCTGATCGAGTGTTCCTTATGATTTCTCCTTTCAAGAGCGTGATGAGGTTTAGATTCAAGGACAAGTTAGCTCCTAGATTCGGTTGTCCATTTGAGATTGTTGGGAGGATTGGACAGTTGTCTTATATAATACAGCTGCCTGATGAGTTAGCAGCGATACATGATGTCTTTCATGTGTCAATGTTGGGAAAATACGAGCCAGATCCATCCCATGTGTTGAGGACTGATGAAGTTGAGCTAGATTCTGCCTTGAGTTATATTGAATATCCAGTTCAGATTCTGGATAGGAAGGAGAAGCAGTTGAGGAATAAGATAATTCCGTTCGTGATGGTCCAATGGAGCAAGCATGGCCGAAAAGAAGCTACTTGTGAAGTGGAAGAGAAGATGAAACAAGAGTGGCCTCATCTATTTGAGCTTTGACAGTTGTCAGGCCCCGTGCACAAACATAGAGTTTAACCACGCAAACACATAGCGGAAGCAATAAAATAGTGGATAAAATTTTGGTTTGGCCTGATGAAAGATTACATAATTTAAAATAGTACAATACTCAAAATATCCCAGTTAATAAAATCACTCAGTACAACAGTACAACATTTAACAGATACAAGCACTACAGACACAACTGAAATACAATAAAGCACGGGGCATCCCCCGGCTAACAGTGCTTATACATATATGCTATACGCTAACTGGGACACTCTAACCACCTCCTGGGGCACCTCCAGCTGGGTCTACTCCACGACCAGCAGAGTGACCATGATAACCTGAAAACACATACACATGCAAACAACACCAAGCCCCAGAGGGACATTGGGGTCAAACCCCAGTACGGAGAGCAATATAAAATAGCAAACGGAAAGCAACAAGTAATATACAATGCTATGCATGAGAACAAGGCTACAACCGAAACACAGGGAGCCAAAGAATCTCAAGAAACTTCTCCACAACAGAAACGAATCAACTGAGCAACAGTACAACAATGGCCACGGGGTGTGTGAGTATATGGGAGCTACCCACTCGTCTCAGCACACGGCACCAGATGAAAAACATAGCTCAACCCGCTGTTGTCCAACTCATGAGGTGTGGGAGCTACCCACTCCGCTCATAGTGTCTAACAGATCCCAACAGAGAGATGAGGTATGGGAGTTAGCCGCTCAGCCTCAACAGCATCCTGGTATGCACAGAGCAATAAACAAGGCACAACTACAACAGATCTGAGCTCAAGAGATAAATGCGTGTATGCAACAGATGAAATGTTCAACGCAGAAAATATACAACACGCAAAGCATACACAGCAGCAAGCATAATTACCCATGCTCAATCCAAAGCTGTAAAACAAGCTCACATCCGTACCTCAAATCTTCTGTGCTACAATTACTACAACAGGGTCCCGAGCAACACAGATCTCACACCTGCTAAGCCAAATACAGATACTAACTCAGGGACAGTAACACAGAAACCACGAATTGGGAGCTACAAGCTCAACCCAAGTCTGTCCTACCCTTCTAACACAACATAAGGCTCTACACAAAGCACAAGGTAGGATCTTTAGCACTTAACCAACTTGCTACCTCAACAGCAGAAAAAATCCAACGTTTATGCTAACAGACTACACAAGGGAGATGTCTTCACGATCTCGCCAAGCTTCACGCAAGCTTCCAAAAGAAGCATCTTAGCAAGAGGAGTCCAGCGCTACCACTCTTACTTCAATCGGTGCTGTCTACCGCTGGCAATCGGAGAAGATAAGGTTCGGTGAACAGTAGCTAGGGTATCGCGACAGAGTTCGCTATCGGGAAATATTCTAAGTGTCAAGAAAAAATAATAAAGAACGAATGAAAAGTCCTCTATATACTCAAATCTGTTCATGCTTGCTGGACAGATCTCACCGACAACTTAAGTTACAAAGCTGATATTCCCGCTCAGATCTGAATCTCTCAACAGACATGGCCTTTCGCCAAAATAGATCCCTACTAACTCAAACGACGTCGCACAAGTTCACTATCGCAACTGGACACCCGCTACTCAAATCTGAATCGCTAGCGCAAAAGGAATATGAAACCCAAAACGGCGTCGCTCTCTACTAACTCAGATCTATCTCAAATCTGAAGACCAACGCTGCTCACAACTGAGTCTCGCCCACTAAACCCAAAACACTATCGTTCCAACTAATCCAAACGACGTAGTTTAGCTACTCGCTGCTGAAACAAGCTAGCGCACTCTCTTCTGCTCAGCCACAAAAGATTCCACCACGACTGCTGAACACAATCACTCAGCGATGATCAACGCTCACAACTACACAAATCCCGCATAAATTCTAAACTGAACCAAAGCTGATTCCAGAACTTACACAAACCGTTAGCTTCACCACGCATACCAACTCAAAGCTGGTCATCCAGATTTGTTTACGCTCAAATCTGAATCTCTATAATCCGATTAGTTAACTCAATTAATCTCATCAGCTTTCAGGTCTCACATCTCTCCCCCACTAAAAATAGGTTTTCGTCCTCGAAATCAAACAGCTCTAAATCAAGAGTTCAAGATAACTGGGGAAAAGAACATAAGCAAACATCTATCGGGAAATAACAAAGAACCAACTACTGGATCTGATACAGCGCTTACTCATTTAGATGCGGCCACTCACGTTGCATCTTCTCTTCCAGTTCCCACGTAGCTTCCTCTATACCATGCTTGCTCCACTGGACCATCACTAAGGGAATGGTCTTATTCCTCAGCTGTTTCTATTTTCTATCTAAAATCTGCAAGGGATACTCAACGTAACTCAAAGTTCTATCTAACTCCACCTCATCAGTTCTCAACACATGCGAGGGATCTGGCTCATATTTCCTCAACATCGAAACATGAAACACATCATGTAAGGAGGACAAATATAGTAGCAACAGCAAACGATATGCCAAAGGGCCAATCCTCTCAGCTATCTCATAAGGACCAACATAACGAGGCGTCAACTTTCCTTTGAGACCAAATCTCATAACACTGCGAAAATGAGAAACCTTAAGGAAAAATAGATCACCAACCTCAAATTCTAAAAGCCTACGCCTCTTATTCGCATAACTGGCTTGGCGATCCTGTGCAGCTTTCATTCCCTAGCGAATTAGATCCACTTGATCTCTCATCAGCTGCACAAATTCTGGAGAATACAACTACTTCTCCCCCACTTCTTCCCAACATATAGGCGATATGCACTCCTGCCATACAAAGTTTCAAATGGGGCCATACCAATCGTGACCTGATAGCTGTTATTATAGGAAGACTCAACCAAAGACAACGAATTTTGCCAGCTACCACTAAAATCCATTACAACAGCTCTCAACATATCCTCTAAAATCTGGATAGTTCTCTCAGATTGGCCATCTGTTTGGGGATGATATGCTGTACTCATCTCATATCTGGTACCCAAAGTTGTTTGCAAACTCTTCCAAAACCTGGAAGTAAACCTCGGATCACGATCTGAAACGATAGAAACCGGCACACCATGCAATCTCACCACGAAATCTATGTACAGCTTTGCCATATTCTTCAAAGAATATGTCATACTGTAGGAAATGAAGTGAGCAGACTTCGACAATCTGTCTACTACTATCCAAACTGCATCACAACCTCTGCTGGAACGAGGCAAATGCGTCACAAAATCCATAGCTATGTGCTCCCAATTCCATTGGGGCATCTCTAAACTTTGAAACAAACCACCAGGTCTCATCCTCTCAGCCTTGACTTGCTGACAATTCAGACATCGGGCTACAAAATCAGCAACATCACTCTTCAGACCTTCCCACCAGTAATGCTGCTTCAAGGCACAATACATCTTCCTCACACCAGGATGGACACTAAGTCTATTGCAATGCGCTTCTCTCAAGATCTCCTCCTTCAAGTCGATCAGATTTGGCACAACCAGCCTGCCACGAAACCTCAAACACCCATCTGATGAAACAGAGTAGTCCTCCAATTGACCAGATCTCACCTTAAGCTTCAACTCATGGATGGATGGATCAGTCCTCTGAGCTGCTCTAATGCTAGCAATACTCTGTGGCTCAACTTGAAAAGAAGACACCACAACATAATCCTCAGCTGGGTAAAATCGCCATCCAGTAGTGTTCAGATGCTCATGGACCTTTGAAATCTGCATCGAAGCCAGCATCGCCACTTGATCCTTTCTGCTCAATGCATCAGCAACTACATTCACTTTCCCAGGTTGATATTTGATCTCACAATCAAAATCTTTAATCAACTCCATCCATCTACGCTGTCTCAAGTTCAAATCTGATTGAGAAAACAGATACTGCAGACTCTTGTGGTCGGAGTACACCACAAATTGCTCACCATACAGGTAGTGACGCCAAATATTCAAGGCAAAAACCATTGCTGCTAACTCCAAATCACGAACTGGGTAACGAGTCTCATGCGGTTTCAACTGACGAGAGTCATACGCAATGACTCGACCATTCTGCATCAACAAACAACCCAATTCATTCAAAGAAGCATCTGCACAAACTACAAAACCACCTGAACCACACGAAAAAGCCAACACAGACGCTGTAGTTAGCTTCTCCTTGAGCAATTGAAAACTATTCTCGTATTGCTCAGTCCACACAAACCTCTTGTCGTTCTGAGTCAACCGCGTCATTGGCTTAGCTATACTAGAGAATCCCTCTATAAAGCGCCTATAATAGCCAGCCAAACCCAAGAAACTACGAATCTCAAACACATTCTTGGGACGATCCCAGTTAATCACAGCCTCTACCTTACTGGGATCCACATAAATACCATCAACAGAAATCACGTGACCCAGAAACACAACTCGGTCCAACCAAAACTCGCACTTGGAGAACTTAGCATACAGCTGCGAGTCTCGAAGCATCTGAAGAACCAACTTCAAATGCTCTTTGTGCAGCAACGGAGTCTTAGAATACACCAAGATGTCATCAATAAACACAATCACAAACTGATTGATGAACTCTCTAAAGACTCGATTCATCAAATCCATGAAAACTGCAGGGGCATTCATCAAATCGAAAGGCATAAGTAGAAACTCATAATGCCCGTAACTTATACGAAACACAGTCTTCTCAACATCCTGCTCTCGGATACGCAACTGATGATACCCCGAACGCAGATCGATCTTCGAAAACACAGCCGAATCCTGAAGCTGATCAAACAAGTCATCGATCCTAGGCAAAGGGTACTTATTTTTCACTTTCACCTTATTCAACTGCCTAAAGTCGATACACATCCTCATCGACCCGTCCTTCTTCTTAACAAACAAGATAGGCGCTCCCCAGGGTGACATAATCGGTCTAATGAAACCCTTCTCTAGCAAATCACTAAGCTGAACCTTAAGCTCCCTCAACTCGGCAGGCGCTAAACGATACGGAGCACGCGAGATCGGAGCTGTACCAGGTACCAACTCAATGCTGAAGTATATCTCCCTTCTTGGAGGAAAGCCAGGAATCTCCTCCAGAAACACATCCGGGAAATGTCGAACCACGGGAACCCTACTAAGCTCTACACTCGAAGAAGAAGACGCATCTAAGGCATAGATCTTAAAACCAGCATTCTCTAGCGACAACAGGCTAAACATTTCAATCGCGGAGATTAAAGGAATCTTCGATCGGGAATCTAGGCCATAGAAGTCCCACTTCTCGCCAGACTACGGCCTAAAGCGCACAACTCCATGGAAACAATCCACAGTGTCCCTATAGCTAGAAAACACGTCCATTCCCACTATACAATCGAAATCCCACATCACAAGCCTAATAAGGTTCGCTAACAACACACTATCGCCAAACCTAAGAATGCCATTCAACAAGATCTCTTGGGAGAACAGGCTCGCGCCGGCAGGAGTCGCTACAGACACAACATCACACAAAGTAGTGGTATGCAACCCATGCTCAACCACAAATGCATCAGCAATAAAAGAATGTGATGCTCCTGTATCAAACAACACACGCGCAGGAAAATCAAAAACAAAGGAGGTACCTGCGATCACTCCTCCGCCTGACGTGCCCTCCGCTTGCTCCCTAGTCATGGCATTCACCTGGGCAAACTGAGGTCCTGAAAACTGAGAATGGGAAGACTGTCCAAATCGCGAAGGACCAGGCTGCTGAAACGGCCTAAACTAAGGCTCCCCTAACCTCTACTGGGGGCTGGAAAAGAACGACCTCTAGACGATCCACCTCGACCCTGCGGTGGAGCGGCGGGATGCTGAGATCTAGACAAAGGACACACTCTCGCAAAGTGTCCGTACTGTCCACAGACGTTACACGAACCTTGCACCAGGTTCTGCAGTCCTTCCTCAATGTCTATAGCCCTGTCCTTCCGCCTCTGCATAGCTCACTGGTGAACCCGCCAACACAAAAGAATACAGCTCTTCATTGAGCCCCTCCATGAACTTGTTCCTCTTCGTCTTCTGTCGTCCAGCAACATGCGGAACATACGCAACAAGAGAAGAAAATCTCCGGGCATAATCTCCCACGGACAAAGATCCCTGCACCAGGTTATCAAAACTCGCTCCCTGGCGTTCACAAATTCCAGAATGTACTCCTGACACCGAAGCTACTCCACGAAATCCCTACACCTGTCTCCTCTAGAGTCCTCGAAGCACCTCTCCACAAACGCTCGGCACTTCTCCTCAACTGAAACGTATCCAAACTCAGCCTACGCTCATCGTCATACCTGACACGATCGAACAACCCGGTAATATGCTGCAACCAGGACTCAGCATCGGAACTAGGCTCATCGCCATTGAACGTCTGAGGGTTCATCCGCTGAAACCTCGCCATCACCAGTTCCATATCGTCCACACGAGCTGCCAGCTCATCTACCTCCAAGTCAACTTGTCTATCGCGTCCACGACGAGGAACACTACGCGGCACTTCCTCGTTATGACCTTCGGACTCTTCCTGAAACTGTCCTCTACCTCTACCCTACGTCTAGGCGGCATCTACGAAGGCACTAAGAGGATAAGGTCATGCAACAACAGATATATCACATAACACATGAATCACATAGTCAAGCACATGCAACACGCAACACTGTGCCTAGACTCAAGTGTGATCAAAGAAATCGAGCTTATCCCAGCTTAAGCTACCAAAGATGTCAGGCCTCGTGCACAAACACAGAGTTTAACCATGCAAACACATAGTGGAAGCAATAAAATAGTGGCTAAAATTTTTCTTTGTACTGACTGAAAGATTACATAATTTAAAATTGTACAATACTCAAAATATCCCAGTTAATAAAATCACTCAGTACAACAGTACAACATTTAACAGATACAAGCACTACAGAAACAACTGAAATACAATAAAGCACGGGGCATCCCCTGGCTAACAGTGCTTATACATATAAGCTATACGCTAACTGGGACACTATAACCACCTCCTGGGGCACCTCCGGCTGGGTCTACTCCAATACCAGTAGAGTAACCATGATAACCTAAAAACACATACACAGGCAAACAACACCAAGCCCCAGAGGGACATTGGGGTCAAACCCCAGTATGGAGAGCAATATAAAACAGCAAAGGGAAAGCAACAAGTAATATGCAATGCTATGCATGAGAACAAGGCTACAACAGAAACACAGGGAGCCAAAGAATCTCAAGAAACTGCTCCACAGCAGAAACGAATCAACTGAGCAACAGTACAACAGTGGCCATGGGGTGTGTGAGTATATGGGGGCTACCCACTCATCTCAGCACACGGCCCCAGATGCAAAACATAGCTCAACCCGCTGTTGCCAAACTCATGAGGTGTGGGATCTACCCACTCCGCTCATAGTGGCTAACAGAACCCAGCAGGGAGATGAGGTACGAGAGTTACCCGCTCAGCCTCAACAACATCCTGGTACGCACAGAGCAATAAACAAGGCACGGCTACAATAGAAATGAGCTCAAGAGATAAATGCGTGTATGCAACAGATGAAATGTTCAACGCAGAAACATATTCAACACGCAAAGCATACACAGCAACAAGCATAATTACCCATGCTCAATCCAAATATGTAAAACAAGCACACATCCGTACCTCAAATCTTCTGTGCTACTATTACTACAACACGGTCCCGAGCAACACAGATCTCACACCTGCTAAGCCAAATACAGATACTAACTCAGGGATAGTAACATGGAAACCAAGAATTGGGAGCTACAAGCTCAACCCAAGTCTGTCCTACCCTTTTAACACAACAGAAGGCTCTAAACAAAGCACAAGGTAGGATCTTTAGCACTTACCCAACTTGCTACCTCAACTGCAGACGAAATCCAACCCTTATGCTAATAGACTACACAAGGGAGATGTCTTCACGATCTCGCCAAGCTTCACGCAAGCTTCCAAAAGCAGCACCAAACGAAGCGTCTTAGCAAGAGGAGTCCAGCGCTACCACTCTTAATTCAATCGGAGCTGTCTACCACTGGCAATCGGAGAAGATAAGGTTCGGTGAACAGTAGCTAGGGTATTACGACAGAGTTCGCTATCGGGAAATATTCTAAGAGTCGAGATACAATAATAAATAACGAAGGAAAAGTCCTCTATATACTTAAATCTGTCCATGCTTGCTGAACAGATCTCACCGACAACTTAAGGTACAAAGCTGATATTCCCGCTCGGATCTGAATCTCTCAACAGACATGGCCTTTCGCCAAAACAGATCCCTACTAACTCAAACGGCGGTGTCGCACAAGTCCACTATGTTGGGATCCGGATCCCGCCCCCCGGCGAGGCAGCGGAAGAACAAATAAACATGTGCCGGGAGACGATCAATACGATGAACAATTCAAAGATCTATGACATTCATAGGGTGTTTTAGTGTATACCTTCCTGGCACTTGTGCCTGGCTCCAACCGAAATTACAAGAACGCCGGCTCTTCACGGTAGGTGGCGGTAGATCCGTCAATCAGGTCCACGACCGGAATTGATCTCCCTCCAATCAGCCTGTGCCGGGAGACGATCAATACGATGAACAATTCAAAGATCTATGACATTCATAGGGTGTTTTAGTGTATCCCTTCCTGGCACTTGTGCCTGGCTCCACCCGAAATTACAAGAACGCCGGCTCTTCACGGTAGGTGGCGGTAGAT
>KV001815.1:20063-38274 GCA_001598015.1 Dorcoceras hygrometricum | reverse complement strand
GGATTCCGGTCATGGACCGGATTAGGAGGCCAAAACCGACAACTGTTGAAGTGCCGATTTCCTCGTGAAATTGGTCGGAGCCAGGCGCCTAGACGCCAGCAAGGTACTGTTCTGAACATTCTATGAATGTTTTTATAGGTGTATTGATCGTTCCCGGGCTCAAATTTTTAAATCTTCCGCTGCGCCCCAGGAGCGGGATCCGGATCCGCCGCCGCGCCAACAGTACTCTCCTCTCAGCTTGTAGTACTCAGTCAGCATGTCTACCTAGGTCAGCTCGGGCTTTGGACCATATCGTGCACTAAAACAGCACAGCGTACTCATTGCAGTTTAGAGTACGCAGATCACATGCCTGCCCAGATCAGCTCGGGGCTTCGGGCCAGATCACGCACTAAAATAGCATAGAGCGCTCGAATCAATTTAGAGCACGCAGATCAGATCGTAACCCTCCTCTCAGCTTAGGAAGCTTGGGATGCTCTACTCAGCTTATGCTGGTCGCCTCAGCTCACATGGGTCAACTCAGCTCTCGACAGTCAACTCAGCTTACGACGGTCACTCAGCTCACGACGATCAGTACTGCTTACAGGGGTCAATTCAGCTTACGGGGGTCAACCCATCTTAGGATGGTCAACTATGCTTATGGTGGTTAATTTGGCTTACGGTAGTCAACTCAGCTTATAGTAGTCAACTCAACTTACGGTGGTCAACTCAACTTACAGTTTACATTTCTGCTTACGGTGGTCACCTCAGCTCATGGTACCCACTTCAGCTTACGATGGTCACTTCAGCTTACGGTGTCCACTTCAGCTCATGGTGCCACTTCAGCTTACGATGTCCACTTCAGCTTACGGTGCCCACTTCAGCTTAAGGTGCCCACTACAGCATGCGGTTCCCACTACAGTTCACAATTCCCACAACATCTTACGACGCCCACTACAGATTTTGGCGCCCACTACAGCTTACGGTGCCTACTGCAGCTCACGGTGGTCGCTTCAGCTCGTGACGGTCACTTTAGCTCACGGGGGACAATTCAGCTTACGAGGGTCAAACCAGCTTATGGGGGTCAGCTCAGAGAGTGGGGGTCAACTATGCTTAGGACGTAAATTCAGCTTAGGTCGATCAATTCAGCTTAGGATGGTCAACTCATCTTTGGACAGTCAACTCAACTTATGACCTGCCAACTTATGACTCGACTAGCTTACGACCTAACCAGCTTACGACCCGACAGCTTACGGGTTAAACTTATGGACACAGCCTGTGCTCGAATAAGGAAAAACATTTTATGACTTAATAGGGAAAACAGCTTACAGGTACAGCTTATGCTCGAAGAAGGGAAACAGTTTACTACTTAACAGGGGAAAATAGCTTACAACTACAGCTTAAGCTCGACTAAGGAAAAAAAATTTACGACTCAAGCAAGGGAAAATAGTTTACGCTCAGTAGGGATCTGGCTGAGACAAAACCCGAACCACGTTCGACCTCTGGCCCCTCTCCCTCGACATCCACAATCCCTTAGGCCCTGCTCTGACCCAAACCATCGGTCAGCTTAGCCTTAACGCTCCATAAACCCTCGAATCTTTCACACAAATAAATTTTCTAGGCAGCCTCGTCATGTTTAATAAAGAAAATATGTCACATAACATCAATTCGTAGCCTCCAAATCATCAAATCTAAAGTTTTTAAAATTCTCAAAATTAATTTTATAAAAGTCATTTCTATCTCGACGTTCCTATCGTCTCCATTCCGGCCTCGTAGTACCTGTACTAAAAGTTTGAAAAGATACTCGTCATAAAATATTTTAAATAAATAATATGATATACTCAAAGAGTGAATCAGTATAGCTATTAATATAAATGAAAATAATACTAAGACACGTAATTTTTAATAATGAATATCACATAACCATCCTGAATTTCCTGAAGAGATTTTGATTTTAAAATCTCTTGAACCGAATTCGAAATCGACACATCGTTCACAAAATCGCCCCGTTTCAGATTGAGAGCAAATTGCCTTTAGGGATGAATTTTCCCCGCGGGTTTGGGGATCCGCAGGGAAAAACCGAAATGGGACGGGTATGGGGAATATTTTATATCCCCGAATCAAATGAGGATGGGTATGGTAATAGCACATCCATCCCCGAATCCGCCCCGATAATATATGTGTATATATATATATATAATAAAAATAATATTACTATTATTATTTACTAAAAATCATATTACTATTCTTATTTCATACATATTTAGATGAATAAAAATCTTTCGAACTACGTAATAATCTAATAATATTTATATGCATATATATATTGTTCTTTAATAATAATAATAATATGTAATAGTATATATATAGTATTCGATATATTAAAAAAATGTATGTATTTATAATATAGATTAATAAATAATATATATAATATTAGAGACGGTGATTAGATCCCCGTCCTTGAATCGATCCCACGAAAATGAGGATGTGGATTCCCGAATTATTCAAATACATGGTTGATAATAACAAAATCGACCACACCTTGCCCCCGTTGCCATCCCTAGGTATTGCCTTTGATTATGACTTAGGAAATGTTTCCCGAAGACTCCCAATCTCATACACTACTTCCGCCACGCCAGCAGAAAATGTTTTTCTTAGCTAAAGCAAACATTTTACCCACACCAGAGAAACCCAAATGTTTTCCCGTTCTTTATGGAAACCTGTATTCTACTTGGTCTGGCAACCATTTGAATATTTGTCATGATTGAGCCTTTTCTCCTTTCTCGACTCTTTCTTTACAGTTTTGAGGGAAGTTTATGGTGGGTTTGTTGGATGCTGTTTTAAGAAGGCAGCAGTTATTGATAAGGTGTTTAGGACAACATAGCAACAAGAAGGATATTTGCAATACCACCGGAAAGATGCAATCTTTATTGAGTGGCGGCGTCCCTGTATCTGAGTCTGATGCTATTCGCATTTTGAGATCAGTTACTCCGTCTCTCGAATCTTCTAAGCATAAAGGCCAAGCTGGTGATGCTACCGAATTTTCGCATTATTTATTCTGTAGACATATTTGATGTTCGTTTTTTTCCCCTTGACTTTTTTAGTTTCAGTGTGATTTTGGGTAGAGCTCAAATTTTAGTATGGTTCATTTGTTTTTTTGTATCTATGCAAGATTGTGCATAAATCCCCGGCCATGGTTGTTTTAGGTGTCTTATTGTGAACATGAGGTTTATAGAATTTGTTGGATTGTATGAAGGCAAGAAAAGGGAACTACAGTGGAAAAGTTGCTATACAAACAATGTGCCTTGATGTTGAGTGTGGCCTTATTCTTCAGTTTTTCCCCTGTTTTTAATCTACAACAATTTGATCCACGCATTATGCTCTTTGGTTGTTTTGGAGAGGAAAGGAACTTCCAAATGTTTGTGGCTTTAGATTCTTAAGCACTGATGGAACACCAGAATACCTAGAAGTTTTCTTAGTTTCAATGAATTTGTATAGACGGTATATCAATCCAGCATGTACCATATGTCATCACTAAGCAAACTCGAAATGTCATGTTGAGACTACAATATAGTGCTATGCCATGATCTGGCACCTTTGGCACCTGGTTTATTTCTTGGGGTCTCAAGACAGATTGACTGATTGAAGTGTAATATGATCTCTAAATTGGTGAAAATCTTTTTCATTGAGCTGATTTTGTACTCAGAGCTTATTCTTGTCTACGTTGAAAAATTGAACAGAGTATGTATGACTACTCGCATCTTTATATTTGGAACACATTATCCAGGCAACTGAATACTGATTCATACCATGAATGCATTAACTGCTTACCAGGGAAGATAGCAATTGTTGGTGGTTGTCGCGAATACACCGGTGCCCCATATTATTCTGCTATTTCAGCTCTAAAAATTGTTAGTCCGTCCTTGCTGTGCTTTGTCCTCATTTTCTTAACCTCTGAAAGTTCAGTTATCTTTGTTGTTGAGGGAGCTTATTAGTTTCTTTTTTATGTAACACATATATATTCCAGAATTTCCAATCAAGTCGGGTTATATTTTGCAGGGAGCAGACTTGTCCCATGTATTCTGTACGCAGGATGCTGCTGCAGTTATTAAAAGTTACAGCCCCGAGTTAATTGTACACCCGATACTTGAGGAATCATACAATGTTAGGTGAACGCAGCAACAATAAAATTTAGCTTAGTTTATCTATCTTCTCCTATTTTGTTCTTGTCGACATTTAACTTTTTCTGAGTGGCCTCAAGGTTATGAAATGCCTTACTCAGGGATGAGGATAGAAAAGCAATATCAGCCAAAGTTATTGCGGAGGTTGATAAGTGGATCGAAAGATTTGATTGTCTTGTGATTGGTCCAGGCCTTGGGAGGGACCCTCTTCTCTTGGTGCGTCGCTTTAGAGAAAAGTACTTTCACATAATATAACTCCCGGACTCACTTTAGAGAAAAGTACTTTGCACATAATATAACTCCAGGACGCCAATTACCAATCTGCTTATATGTTTTAATCATTAACACTTGTCTACTGATTGTTTCAGTTCAGTTTTCTTGACTTCTAATGTGACAGAAAGTATGATGAAATTTTTTACAATCGCCCAGTTCTCTGTTTCAACATCTGGCACATATTACTGTCTTGGTGTTTTGTCAATTTTGCTTTCCGTTTCCTTTCTCTTTGACCATATCTCGCTTCAAATTCATCACATCAAATGTTCTCTCTGAGACCAATAAAATGGTGATGCATCTGTTTGCAGGATTGTGTGAGTGATATTATGAAGCATGCTAAGGAATCCAATATCCCGATGGTTATAGATGGAGTACGTGTTAAAAAATTAAAATTTGACTTTCCCTGAAATATTCATTGTCAAATCTTGACGACTTTAACCTGCCCGTGTTTCCTTTTGGTTTCCTCAGGATGGACTTTCTCTTGTAACTAATTGTCTTGATCTGGTCAGTGGTTATCCCTTGGCTGTCCTGACCCCGAATGTTAATGAGTACAAGCGCCTTGTTCAGAAAGTTCTACAATGTGAAGTAAATGATGAAAATGGAACTCAACAGTTACATTCTCTAGCAAAAGGGTCAGTAAATGAACCCAATTTTTTTCCTTGTTCTTGGTCGTTCTGTGGTACTGTTACTATTAGGATAACATAGAACATGGGCAAGAGATTATTTTTCATGCCTACTTTTACAAACCTTTTAGATTCATTATGCATGTGCATCATCTATAAATAAAGCATATAGTTCAGTGAGTGATTTTAGGATATGAGGATTGGCATATCATCACTAACCAAAAAAGAACTTTTCTTTACCAGAATAGGTGGTGTGACGATTTTGAGGAAAGGAGGATCTGACTATATCACCGATGGCCAAACAGGTACTTCCAACAAATATTTGTGTTCTGAACAAAAAAGAAACTTCTGCCAGTAGTCGCAATATTTCAACACTGTTTTAGATGACACCAGATGAATCACTTGGTAAGTGTAAATAGGCAAATTTGTGGCGCCTCAATGCGCTGCAGAAGCTATATCATTATAATCCAGATTTATTTTTCAATCACGGGGCTTGTTAAACTCCAATCGGCTTCATCATACTTCGTTAATGCCGTTTCTCCTGATAATCAAACATCAAATTTGATTAAATCGCCTACGTTCACGTTTTTCTTCCCATTTTCCTCTTAATTCTTCTTATCTGTGTGCTACTCGAGAATCTCGTATGTTGTGGTTCTTTTCTTCTATTTGTGTTCAACTTCTCATTTCTTTTGGCTCTCTAATAGCTTATCAAGTGCTCGTTTTACTTAAATTTCTTCATTGTATAGCTTATGCTATATTTCCTCATTGCTTTATAAGAATGGGTAGTGTGATCATTGTCAATTCAACATCCATGTCTCAGTCTCAAACTTGTATTGATTGGCTGCATGGCTGCCGTTTCTACTTTCATCTCACGTTAGCCGCCAAACTTGTAGTTCCATAGAAGTGGTGTACGGAGCATAGGGATCCTATTGGAGGGGGGACCAAGAAGATTCTTTTAATTTGAGTTTTTGATAGTTTAGTACCTCTAATATTTCTTAAATGCACGATGTCATTGAGCAAATATTTTTTTGTGTTTGTGATACTTATTTTGATTGAGAATTATATAAAAAGATTGTAGTAATGGTTGTGTTGGACAGATAATTAGGTCAAATTAGCAGAAATAGAAGTTGGTTAGGATGTTAGATATGACTGTATCAGCATTAAATGCTACATTTGGAGGCCACGTAATGTTTGCGAGTTCCCCTTTCTCCAAGCTTTCTTCCCTTGTATGCAGTTGCCACCACCTTGTTCTTCAGTCTCCTCCTGTACAATTTATGGGAGTTGAGCACTCACTTATAGAGTGCCGATTCCAGTTTCAAGTCCTACAATTTGTTTATTCCTATGATCCTTCAGTGCTTTAATTCTGTATTCATGTCTGTTCTACATAAGTCACAAGTCTTAACATTTCAGAATATTGGGTTTAGTAAAATTTTCAATGAAATATCTTTTCTACCTTGTAGATCCATTCTGTGCAACTGTCTGTGTTATGGTGGAAATCAGTTTCAACTTGTTTGATCCATTTCTGTGCAACTGTCTGTGTCATGGTGGAAATCAAAGTTCTCTAGTATGAGGTATTTTAATTTCTGGTTTCATCTTGCAGTTAGTGCTGTTGACTTATATGGTTCTCCCCGGCGCTGTGGTGGCCAAGGAGATGTACTTTCTGGCAGGTTAGCGTCAATCATCTTTAGCATTTTCGTATTAATGCATTTTAGTGTTCATAATTTCCATTAGAAAACTCTTGCAGAAGTGTAAATTGGCTATTAAATCTTTTCTATATCCAGATCATCATTCTCCCTTTTTGCAAAACTTGCCTATCAACTGTGCATCCCTTCTCTGAAACATATTTCTGACTGTCAGCTAAGGTTGCAAAAATTTGACACTTCCCTCTTTTTCGTGTTAAGAAATCAATCAGAAAGTCAAAATTGTGTTTTCCTTTGAAAAGTATAAAACACAGCTATTGGCCAGCATATGCATTCCCATGAAACCATAAATACAACTTCCTCATACACCCCTTGATAAAAGTAAGGGTTCATATTTGTGTGTGGTTTCGTTTCCAGTGTTGCAGTATTTCTTGCGTGGGCACGGAAGTCTGCCGTTGTAGAGAAGGAGGGTGCCAACCCGGCAATACTGGGGTGTATTGCAGGTTCTGTTCTGTTAAGAAAAGCTGCTTCACTTGCATTTGAGAGTAAAAGAAGATCTACTCTGACCACTGATATAATCGAACACTTGGGGACAAGGTGATCTTTTCCTCGAAATGGTAGTTGAACATTTCGAAAAAACCTTATGTTGATTGAGTTTTTTAGCTGATTTTCTTCATTAACCTTTTGTTCTGCAGTTTGGAGGGAATCTGTCCGGTGGCTTGATGAGCACAAGTGTGGAGTTTCTGTGACATTCCTTGATCCTCTTTTTTCTATGTCGAGTTGGAGCAGAGAGGTTTGGACATATTTACTCTGGGAAGCTCTTGTAATAAACTCATATTTAAGCACTTGCTGTACAAGGCAACGAAGGGCAATAATCAACGGACAGATGATAATAATCAGTTGTAATAATACTCAGCTTGTTTGGAGCTTTATTAATAACTTGCCTGTGACATCGAACTTGTTTTCTTAGGGAATTAAAATTTTTCCTTTATATAAAATTATTTCCGTCCTATGTAGTCGAGCTAAAAATAGACGAGAAATTTGAAAACCCTAAACAACAAATCTAAACACTCTCAAAACAGAAAATATCAAAATTCACAACTTAAAACATATATAAATTACTATGTGTGCTCATTTCACATCTGCTCATCCTCATCTGAACCATTAAGATTGGTTTGTTCAGTCATTGTAATAACAAGATCTATGCTCATCCTCGTCTGAACCATTAAGATTGGTATGTTCACTCATGGGAATAACATATACAAAACCACATATGGTAAA
Organism: Dorcoceras hygrometricum; assembly: GCA_001598015.1. NCBI lineage: Eukaryota > Viridiplantae > Streptophyta > Magnoliopsida > Lamiales > Gesneriaceae > Dorcoceras > Dorcoceras hygrometricum. The sequence continues at coordinate 30,300 of KV001815.1, read as the reverse complement.
AGAAACCTTGATTTATAACATAACTTACAATAGATGCATGAGTTGACATATGTATAAGGAAATAATGTTATACTTTGACTAACAGTTGCAGCTTTTGATACAGTGATAAAGCGTTTGATCCTAACATAATATAATATTTACATAATTACGACCTAAACAAATCGTAAAATTTATGTTTAAAATAAGTAATGCAAATTTAATAAGGTAAAACACATTTTTTCAGAATAATCTTTTTTATTTGAACAAAGCTCAGAATAAATTTTTTGTTCATACTAACTACTTAACTTAATTAATCAAACATTCAGTTAATTACTAATTCTAATAAATTTTAAAGGTACATATAAATTTCCTTAATTTTACCATTTTTTATTAAATGTCATGATATCACATAATTCACATAATTTGATTTAAATAAATGAATTAAATTAAAATTTAAAATATTGGAGTACATTTCCCTTCCCTGCATCAAATGGGTTGAGGCTTCTTTATTTCGTGTTAGTTTCTTCATTTCGATGAGGAAGTAAAGAGGATGACTAGAAAACAAAGCTCAGACATCAATTTTATTTTCACTACTTTCGACGCTGTAAATTCCTATTATTTTTCAATTAGTATTTTCACAAATATCCTAATCTACCTGATGTTGCCTACAATCGGATTGGCCGATCTAGTGACTCAGCAAATAAGTTGAGGTCTTGCGAGGGCTCCAATGAAGGATTTGAGTGGGTTGTCACCTGCGTCACAAAGCAAAGTCAGAGGCGCCGGGAGGTATCCCGACGAAGACAATCCGACGTTCAAGTCAACGGTTGCTCGAAAGATATAATAATTCAAGAACCAATTGCTGCTTATTCAGAACGTACCTTAAAAATGAAGTTGAGCTGTCTATTTATAGAGAGCGTTGAGTGTTTCATGGGCTTATCTGAGCGGGCCTATTTCTTTGTGACTCCATGGACAATTTGCTATCAGGCCATTGGGCCCAATTACCGATAATTATCTTGATCCTTGGCGGACTGGGCCTTGGCCTGGACATAGGAGATCAATGGCTCGGCCCATAACCCATCATAGGCCCCCCACTCTCGGGCGCATCAAGTCTGTTGGGATCGTCGGGGCTAAATTTTGTTAGTTTATTCTTTGGTGCGATCGAGAGTAGTTTAATATTTATTTGTTGCATAATCATTATTATTATAAAGGAACTTATAATTTTATTATTTGATATATAATTTGTGTGAATTTAATATTTTTGATTTATTTGTGTTTAATTTTTTGTTTGTAGATAATGGACGAAAAGAGTTTTATTAGTCTGAAACTCCATATCAGAGTTGCGTTATGATTGAGACTCTACTCTATATAATCAATTCACCTCGTAAAAATCAAGTCTGATTTGCAAACTAAAATTCTATTAACTGAGGCTTGGTGCTGCGTGAGCAACGCAGACATATGCACAATTCAATGGCTGGTACGCATCACTCTTCCCTTAATTGTTGTTATCATTATTGCTTAACTTATTATTTAATCACGTTTAAGAGTTGGCTTTCTGCCAAACTTAATTCTTTACCCTGCAACCTGGGATTCCCGTAGCCTCAATTAATGTTGATTGCCGTGTGCGGCTCGGTGATCCGTGGAGTAGTGGCGGGTTTGCGATGTGTTTGGACGTCGATCGCGGTAGGCGACGGAGTGGTGGGCCTGGAGGCGGCGAGGCTTGACGGGAGCAAATCTTCTTCACTGTGTAACCAGTGGGGGAGAGATTCTGGGTTGCTGTGGCGATGGTGTTAATCATGGCCGGGGGGTTGCGATTATGTAGGCCGCGGGAGGCGGCGATTCTCGTGCGTCGATGGCCGTAGGACGGGCCGGAGGGAGCCGGTGATTTGGGAGAAAGTGTTCGGCGTTGGTGGCCGCGGCCGTGGCCGGAGAGGTGCGCCGGTGGAGGGTCGGTGGCGGCGGTTGGTGAGAGCCATGGTGGAGGATGTGCATATGATCCTGGTTTCAATTCTTTCTTCGTTCCTGGAGAGGGAGGAGAACTTTCAACCTTTCTGCCTTTGGATGTAGATGGGAGAGGCGTTCTGTGCTTACTGCGTATCCCATCAATTTCGTGTGTTGTGTTGGTTTTTGTTTTGTTTTTTTTTTAATTAATTAATTAATTTTTTTTTTTTTACATAATTTCTTTTGTAAATATGCATGTTATCTGTGACGAACATTTGCGCAGGGCGGGTTCCACGGGGTAAAGATCTTTCTGTGTTGATGGCTAATCGGGATAGTGACCGAACCTTCTTGGAGAATTCTAGTGATGAAGGGGGATCGGAGATACGACTGCTGACCCAAATAGTTTAGATCCATCCCCGACCCATATTCACCATGAGTGTCTTGAGTTGGAAAATTCACATGAGGTTCTTCGGAGGCTAGGGTTATGTGCCAAGTCGGACCTTATAATTCCCAAAAAAGGAGATATGTGTCACGAGCCACCCTCAGGATACTTTACAACGTACTTGGACCACTTTAGTAATGGATTCTCCTTGCCTCCCAACGCTTTGTTGGTTGAGATAGTTCGTAGCCTTGGTGTAAGTTTTAGCCAGTTAACACCAAATGCCATAATCGCATTTATGTTTTCGTCGTCGGATGAGTCAAACGAGAATTCCCGTGACTTTAGATCTATTCCACGCTCTTTTCTCAACGCATTGTACGGGCCCAGGTTCATATGTTTATTTCCAACCTAGCTTGGATTGTAAGTTCTTGTCCCTAGGCTTCTACTTCCTGTTGATAGTTTCCATGCTGAGACTTGCCTTTCGTCCATATATTTTTCCTTCTTTGCGATGTCTATGTTGTTGTGGATATCCCACGTTGTCGTATTTATCTTATTTCTTTATCTGCTCCGTCTTACTTTTTTAATTTGGACTGGTATCTCACTATTCTCTGATAATCCAGGAAAGAAAATAGATCTGGCTGAAGTTCGAGCTCTTCAGAATGGAGCAGGTCGTCGTCTGACGAAGGCTCCTTGGGTCAGGCCGCCGAGGAGACGTGTGGGGCCCGATTCATGTGAGGCTCCCCGAAGGATGGGATCACCTCGATCAACTGATAGAAGTAGCTCCCCTCAACCGCGGCAACGCCCCGTTGCGGATGGTAAGAGTACGAGCGATAAAAGAAAAGAATTGGGACCAAAATCTGGCGACATTCCCCGACAGTCGGGTGATGATGGTGCTCAGAAAAACTTGAAGAGAAGTCGGGAGGTGGAGAACGGGGCGCCTCATAATGTTTCGGGAGGCGGACATCTTTTCGTTGAAGGGATCAATCGTCGGGATAGGGCTGGCTCGTTCTGGGACATGAGCGACCCGGATTTGGGTTGGAGCATGGGAAAAACTCTTATTGGAGATCACGAAGTACTTCATCTCTTACCACAACCAACCGAGTCCCTGACCCATGCCCTTGCCTGGAATGCTTGCCAGGTATGTTATTATGTTGTTGCTATGTTATGACTCAATCACATTTGTATCGCTTTAAATGAGACATGTATTGCTCGTGATATGTTTGCAGGTCCTCTCATTGGCTAGAACTTTTCAGCTCCGGAAGGAGAGGTCCCGAAATAGTGAAAGTAAACTCCATGAGGAAATCGCCATACTTCGCGAGGAGTTATTGAAGAAGCAAAAGGAGTCTGACGAGAAGTCTAAGGGTTGTGAGACCTTGCGTGTGGAGCTGGAGGAGAAGTCGAAAAGTTACGATGTACTGCGACAGGAGTTGCAACAACTTGAGGAAAAATATTTCGTGGAGCTAACGACAGGTGAACATTTTCTCAATTCAGCTTTGGGGAAGACTCTATTGACGAGCACTAGGGAGAAGACTGTCGAAGGGTATCGAGCCTCGTCGGCTTTCAGAGATGAAGTACTTCAGCAGGCTTTGACCATTCACGATCAGGTAGTGATTGACTGTCGACGTCAACTGCGGGAGACGAAGCTAGTGTCTGAGGATATAGTGAGAATGATAGAGCCTAGTGTCCCGGAGCCTGGAGACGAAAATAATGAAGAGCTTCTCGGTACCCTTGAAATATTGGGCGATATTGATGATGACAAGATGATAGAGGCTCTTCGCCAGAATCCCATTTGACGGGTCTTCGAAAGTTTTCCAGCAGTCAGAAATTTTGCTTGTTTCTTCTAATATAGTTTGAGGCGTAGGTGCATAGGGATTTTTTTTCTTGGATTCTTTGTTCTTTTTAGTGTTGACATTCGTTTATTTATTCAATGAATAAATAATATTTTTGCTCTCGTTCGATGTTTGTGTTTGCTGTCTGTCGAAATAAATGGCGATTCTCTTGTCGGCGATAACGTAATGTTCTCAATAGTTTACTTGGGAGCGGATCAGACTCCCAAGATTTTGTCTCAAGGGGAGTCCTAAACTCACATTATATGTGGTGGATTATCCCGGAGTTTATTACATTTTTCGTTCTGACCTCTTACAGAGTCGCTGGCTATTTTGCTCCGACGGGGCTGGCCAGGCCTCTTACATTCGGGTTGCCTTTCGCGACTGCTTGGGTCGTTGACGTTTAAATGTGGAGAGCTTTCGTTGGCGACTGTGCATTTACGCACATATGTAGAAAAAGAAAATCTCTGAGGAAAAACCTGCGAATCTTATTGACGAAAACTGATAATATAACAATAAAATGCTTGAAAAAGACGAGGAAATAAAAAAATTAACTTGCTCTTCATATCCATTCTTCGAGTTGGTTTTCGGTGGATCTTCCGAAGGTGTGATGTGGTCTTGGGTTTCAGTAGCTACTATTCTTTCTTTATCCACTTCTTCTCCATCTCCCATGTGAACATCTTCGTCGGGTGGGATTTTACCCCTTTTACTATTCATGTGCACTAATGAGGTCTCGCTCGGGCTCAGTCTTCTTTTGCTCTCGGCTGATCTTCGCAAGGTAATTGCATGACACTCTCTCGCAAGTCGGCTATCACCGATGGCTTCCCCTACTCCGCTTGGGGTCGGGAACTTTACTCTCATGTGGTAGGTTGATGCAATTGCTTGGAATGCATTGAGACTTGGTCTTCCCAGTATCACATTATATGATGACGGAGAGTTGACAACCAAGAATCTGATCATTCTGGTGGACCTTTGGGGATGCGAGCCCAGAGATATAGGAAGAAGGATCTCCCCTAAGGCCTCCACTACTGCGCCTGAGAAACCGACCAGTGGCGTATTCACCTGCGTTAACTGGGCGTTGCTTATCCCCAGCTTAGCAAAAACCTCGTAGAATAGTATGTTTGCCGAGCTTCCTGAATCCACTAGAATCTTCTTAACCCAGAAGTTAGAAATAGTGGCAGAAATGACTAACGCGTCATTATGAAGGTCACTAAGTGAGGTCTTAAGTATAAGAACAAATTTAGGAGTCAAAGGACAAAAATCTAGAGTCGTAGGGTATGTATAGAAGTCATTACAAGGCAGCACGTAGCGATGAAATTTTAGAGGTCATGGTAGCACCCCACAACCATCGGAATAGTATTTAAATGGCTTTTAAACATGTTCAAGACACATGAATTATATTTTCTAGGCTTGGATTGATGGCAATGAGTTTAGGGCTTGCCCAGTGACTCATTAAGATCTTCAGGCGTATGAATATCCCGTTAAGAAACCTAGAACGATTCCGATTGATCTTAGCTAAAATTATTCATATTTTCTAATAAGCTGAGAGCATGTTTATGGGCAGCAAGTTTATGAAAACAAAAGTGATGATTTTTTAAAGGATGTTAATGGCATGAGATATGACATTGATGTTTAAATGAAAGAGAGAGAAATACTTTTGAGGGATGCGAGTTGACTGTGACCAAAACGAAAGGAATATGATGACTATGACACTATAGGTCCATAGTATTATATTATATGGGGATAGTGACTACGGCGTAAGAGGTCTGTAGAGCTATTTTAGCCTATCTATGGTTCATAGCTTGATAAAGCCAATAGAGAGGTCGCATCAATTTGCAAACTTCACCAAAAATGTTTATTTTTGAGATTGAGGATTTCTTTTTACATGCCATTAAGTACTATGTTTGATGTTTGGGAATTAAATTTTAAGGTTAAGTTTATTTAAAGCCTTTGGTGTTGATTCTTGAAGTTAAAGTTAAGCATACACTACTACAAAACAGGCCTTTAACAACACGCAATAGACAACTGATTCATACAGAACCGTTGTTTTTTTAATTTATAACAACGGTTTTGGTGAAATCCGATGTTGATGAGCGCGTTTTCTACCAAAACGACAATAGGATATTTAAAAATAATTGTCGTTGAGCGTGTCTTTTGGCACAACGACAACGTTTTTTTAAGGCCGATGTCATTGAACGTGTTTTTTTTAAAAAAAATGATGTCAGGAAACGACAACGGTTTTGTAACAACCGTTGTCTTTGAGCGTTTTTTTAAAGCCGACGACAACAGTTTCGTTCAATCCGTTGTCTTTGAGCTTGTTTTTAAAGCCAACGACATTAATTCCAAAATCGTTGCAAGCTTTAATGTCTACGTAATTAATATTATATTCCTCTTTCTTCCTTGTCGTAGCCCTCTTTAGAGTCGTAAGCTGTTAGATAACAGCGTAGTAGCGAACAACTTCGCGATTTTGCTGTATGAGCGTAAGCTGTTAGGAGCTGGAGTGTAAGCTGATCGGTGAGGAACGGTTCCGAGCTGAATTGCATAGTTAGGTGTTATGCTGGTTTTTGCCGCGAGTTATTTCTGGGGAAAATGGCTTAGGAGTGAGCGGCTCTGGGAGGCACTTAGGAGTGAGCAGCTCTGGGAGCAGTTCTAGGGACAATAGTAGGAGTGAGCAGCTCTGGGGAAAACAACTTAGGAGTGATTAATCTTAGGGATGTTGTGGGTGCCCTGAGCTAATGTTCAGATCGCGAGTGTTGTGCTGCGTCGCTTAGTGGTATCAGCTTAAACGTAAGCAGGTAGTAGCGTCCTGTGTAGGCCAGTGTTGTTTGTTGTCTTTGTTAGAGTAGATGCCCAACTAGCCAACTTGTGGCGTGTGGGTTTATAAACTCTTGTATATGACAGTCTTTATATATGATATTCGCATTTGTTTATGACATTCTTTATCTTCATTATGTTTATATAATGTTAACAATTGTGTTGGATAAAGACCTAGAATGCACCATAGTGTATGTTAGATGTGATAGTGGGTATGACGGCTATCATGAAACACATCTAATAGTCACTGTGTATTCTGAATTAGTTCCTAGTCGATTGGGCCGTCAAAATGAGGATAAGGCCGCCCGAGCTTGAGACTAGTATCTGCGATGCGAAGTACCATGTTTCATTGGTAGGGAACATTGTGATGTTATGAGCATGCAGATAGATAGTGACCTGGTGATCTATCGAACTACCCTCGTTCGGACTTTCCAAGTGGTTACCATTTGTCGAGTGGATAAATCCGAGGTCTTGGTTGTACTGATTAGTCCTCACAACTCGAAACGTCATTGAGACTCTACATGATAGGCGTCTCACTTTGACTCGTTTGTCGACTCACTTGGGGTCATTAGGCGGCGGGATTGGGTGAGACCCCGATGCATGTAGGAGTCGATGCTTCGTTGTCGAGGATTCACCGCTCGCTTACATGCGTGGATATCCTATGCTATCTGAGGGGATAATAGTGTATAAATCTCTGGCCAGAGTACTAGAAGTGCTTTAGGTAAATGGGTTTACCTAGTTACACTCGCGATGTCACTATTCGATCTCCAAGATGTATGCATAGTTATCGGATCTCTAGCGACTCTCGATTTACCAATGGTCGTTGATCTGATCGGGATATATGGATTGAAAGGACTGTACGCTAACCACGACCAGCTGGTTCTTGAAGGCACTATCAGTGATACCTAGGGGATCATGGGGCGATGTTGCTAGGCGCTTTACCATGATCCGATGGGCAAGTCCGATATTGCGATATCGGAGCCACAATGGTTGTGGGCTCACGGCTAGCTGTATCCCTGAACCATTGAGGGTCACACAAGTACTGGATTCAAGATTCCCGCACGGAAACTGAGCTCAATATCTTGAAGGCACTATCAGTGATACCTAGGGGATCATGGGGCGATGTTGCTAGGCGCTTTACCATGATCCGATGGGCAAGTCCGATATTGCGATATCGGAGCCACAATGGTTGTGGGCTCACGGCTAGCTGTATCCCTGAACCATTGAGGGTCACACAAGTACTGGATTCAAGATTCCCGCACGGAAACTGAGCTCAATATGTTGAGCATAGGAAGAGGATTTTAGGGAGTGCGACTTCCTAAAAGTCAACAGGGGTGAAATTGCGATTTCCCACTGTTGAGGGGCAAAACTGTCATTTAGACTAGGTAATCTGAAAAATTGTTTTTCGCTTCATAATATTCAGTTTTGGAAACTGAGTCGATCGGTCCGATCTGATCGACGATCGGAGTTATGATGAAACCGTGGTGATTTAAATGAATCGAATGTTCATATAGGACTTGGGCCTGACCCAAGTCCAATGGGCCGGTTCAAGCCCACCTACCAACTTAATTAATAAAGATGGTTAGGGCTTAATCACATAACAACTTACACATTACAAACCCTAGCCTCCACCACAACTCTCGGCCACCCCCTCTCCTACAAAGCCCCACGCCGCCGCCGGCCGCCGCCGCACGTTGATCGGACTTGTTCCGATCACCGTTTCGAGGAGTTTCCGTCCGTGCTGATCTCGTCAGGCCTTCTAGTGTAGGCTGACGAAGGAACCCTGCTTCCGATCGTGGACTTGATTGGACGAATCTACCGCCGCCTACCGTGAAGAGCCAGTCCCTGTGATTCTGGTTGGAGCCAGGCGCCTGTCGCCAGCAAGGTAACACCCCGAGAAACGCCCTATGAATGGTTTATAGTGCTGCCTTTATTGTATTGAACGTTTTCCGGCGCTAATTTTTAAACTTCCGCTGTGCCGCCGGGAGACGGGATCCGGATCCGCCACCACTATCCCAACAGTGGTATCAGAGCAAAGGCTCGGATCCTTCAATACATTGTTGCCTGAATTGCATCTAACTCTCGAATTTCATATTCAACAAACAAAAAAAAAATTTTGTTTTGGCCGTCGGCCGCCGCACTGGATGCGCATGGGTGGCGGAAACAGGCCGCCTCCCTCTCGCATGGAGGCCGACCAATTGCTGATGGATGCACGATCTGCTGGCGCTAATGAGCGGCGGCCAATGACAAAATCTTGCGCACAAGTGTCGCGCGGTGATGGTCGGACGTTGCTGCTTTGATGCGCGACGATGGTGCTGTTGATTTGCGCACGATTGCGCGAGTGGTGGCCGACCACTTGCTGGTTGGTCGCCGCACGACGGCGCACGATGGCGCATGGAAGCGCCGCGCTTGTCGCGGTCGTGCGTGGCCTTGCGCCGTGCACGATTTTCATGTCGGCGGCCGCCGCCCGGCGATGCTCCGGCGATGTCGTGACAGCTGATTGCTTCTCGATATCGGGCCCAATTTGGTCGATTTTGAAATTTTTGAGATTTTGGGCCCAAAATTGTTTTTGGCCCAATATGATGCAAATTAAATTGCAAAATACGATTTTGATTGTAAAATATGATTTTATAATTAAATATGATTTTGTTGATTAAAATTTGATTTTATCGACAAAATGCGATTTTATTATAAAATGCGATTTTATGATTAAAATATGATTTTACTATAAATAATTTGATTATTTAATTTATGCATATTAATTAGATTGGTTGCATGATTGGGATGATCGAGAGCCATGCCCCAATGTGTTAGGTGTATGCTTTAGGTTTTTATGATTTCGGTTGTAATATTGTTGATTATCATTTTATAAAAGTGTGTCTGTTTGTGGCCCGTTCCCACCCCTTAAAATGTATCCCTTATGTGTCATGGAAATTTATTGTAATTACTAGACTTAGTGGGAGGACTTTTGAAGATGGTGGGCCCGATGACGATCAAAGATATTGAAGACCGAAGATCTGTAAAATCGGAAGCAAATGTAATAGGATTGCATTGCATATTGCATTTCACCTAGGATTGGACCCAGGTCCGTGATTGGCAACCACGGACCGCATAGCTCTCGCGATCGATCATCCCAATGTTTATTGCATATTGCATTTCACCTAGGATTGGACCCAGGTCTGTGTTTGGCAACCACGGACCGCATAGCTCTCGCGATCGATCATCCCAATGTTTATATATGTGATATATAGTTAGTTGAATCCGCATGTTTTAAATATGATTTAAAATATATATTGCATGA
>KV001815.1:0-14688 GCA_001598015.1 Dorcoceras hygrometricum | reverse complement strand
CAAGTGGTTACCATTTGTCGAGTAGTCCGGTCCGAGGTCTTGGTTGTACTGATTAGTCCTCATGACTCGAAACGTCATTGAGACTCTACATGATAGGCGCTTTGACTCGATGGATTGAAAGGACCATACTGTATGCTAACCACGACCAGCTGGTTCTTGCAGGCACTATCAGTGATACCTAGGGGATCATGGGGCGATGTTGCTAGGCGCTTTACCATGATCCGATGGGCAAGTCCGATATTGCGATATCGGAGCCACAATGGTTGTGGGCTCACGACTAGCTGTATCCCTGAACCATTGAGGGTCACACAAGTACTGGATTCAAGATTCCCGCATGGAAACTGAGCTCAATGTGTTGAGCATAGGAAGAGGATTTTAGGGAGTGCGACTTCCTTATTCAGTGATACCTAGGGGATCATGGGGCGATGTTGCTAGGCGCTTTACCATGATCCGATGGGCAAGTCCGATATTGCGATATCGGAGCCACAATGGTTGTGGGCTCACGGCTAGCTGTATCCCTGAACCATTGAGGGTCACACAAGTACTGGATTCAAGATTCCCGCATGGAAACTGAGCTCAATGTGTTGAGCATAGGAAGAGGATTTTAGGGAGTGCGACTTCCTAAAAGTCAACAGGGGTGAAATTGCAATTTCCCACTGTTGAGGGGCAAAACTGTCATTTGGACTAGGTAATCTGAAAACTCATTTTTCGCATCATAATATTCAGTTTTGGAAACTGAGTCGATCGTTCTGATCTGATCGACGATCGGAGTTATGATGAAACCGTGGTGATTTAAATGAACCAAATGTTCATATAGGACTTGGGCCTGACCCAAGTCCAATGGGCCGGTTCAAGCCCACCTACCAACTTAATTAATAAAGATGGTTAGGGCTTAATCACATAACAACTTACACATTACAAACCCTAGCCTCCACCACAACTCTCGGCCGCCCCCTCTCCTCCAAAGCCCCACGCCGTCGCCGGCCGCCGCCGCACGTTGATCGGACTTGTTCCGATCACCGTTTCGAGGAGTTTCCGTCCGTGCTAATCTCGTCAGGCCTTATAGTGCAGGCTGACGAAGGAACCCTGCTTCCGGTCGTGGACTTGATTGGACGAATCTACCGCCGCCTACCGTGAAGAGCCAGTCTCTCTGTGATTCTGGTTGGAGCCAGACGCCTGTCGCCAGCAAGGTAACACCCGAGAAACGCCCTATGAATGGTTTATAGTGCTGCCTTTATTGTATTGAACGTTTCCCGGCGCTAATTTTTAAACTTCCGTTGCGCCGCCGGGAGACGGGATCCGGATCCGCCACCGCTATCCCAACAGTCTTCAGCTTGGATGAGAGCAGTTCGTAGTTATCAGACCAATCGAGAGCTGTTTCTGGGAAAAACAGCTTAGGAGTGAGCAGCTCTGGGAGCAGTTCTGGGGAAAACAGCTTAGGAGTGAGCAGCTCTGGGAAAAAAAACTTGGAGTGATTTAGCTTAGGGATGTTGTGGGTGCCCTGAGCTGAATGTTCAGATCGCGAGTGTTGTGCTGCGTAATCTGTGTAAGCTGTCCTGAGAGTGTAACTATGTGAGTGTGATATGTGTAAACTGTCCTGAGGGTGTAAGCTGTCCTGAGGGTGTAATCTGTGTGAGCGTGATCTGAGTTGCAAGCGTAATCTGTGTAAGCTGTCCTGAGAGTGCAATCTATGTGAGCATGATCTGAGGGTGTAAGCTGTCCTGAAGGTGTAAGCTGTCTTGAGGGTGTAAGCTTTCCTGAGGGTGTCGCGGGATTTTAAGTATATATAACTTACTTTGACCGTGTGCACGTCATTCACTTCCAACACTTGGCGTATTTTCTCTCGAGCGAGCGAACCTTACCCTGTAGTGAAACCCTTACTGTTCACCGAACCTTCTCCGATTAAGCATCTATGAGAGGAGATCTAGGGAAAACAACTTAGGAGTGAGCAACTCTGGGAGCAGTTCTGGAGAAAACAGCTTAAGAGTGAGTAGCTCTGGGGAAAACAGCTTAGGAGTGATTCAACTTAGGTATGTAAGCTTGTGGGTGCCCTGAGCTGAATGTTCAGATCGCGAGTGTTGTGCTGCATAATCTGTGTAAGCTGTCCTGAAGAGTGTAATCTGTGTGAGCGTGATCTGAGGGTGTAAGCTGTCTTGAGGGTGTAAGCTTTCCTGAGGGTATCGCGGGATTTTTAAGTATATATAATTTACTTTGACAGTGTGCAAGTCATTCACTTCCAACACTTAGCGTATTTTCTCTCGAGAGAGCGCACCTTACCCTGTAGCAAAACCCTTACTGTTCATCGGACCCTACCTTCTCCAATTGTCGGCGGTAGACGTCTCAGCTTGGAGCAAGACGGGTAGCGTTGAGTTACTCTCCTCAAGATCATTCTTTTCATACCGCTTTTGGAGCCTTTGATTGGCTGGAAAAGTGAGCGCGACGTAGGCAGGACGTACTGACTTTTCACAATTTTCGGCTAGTTGGTTCTTCAGCTCCAGTAGCGCCTTCGTGTAAGTGTTAGTTCTTGTTCTGCGCCTCGTTTAGATCCAGTTATCGTATTTGGGGGTGTAGGTTCGAGCTGGGCTGAGCTGGTAGTTCTTGTCCCCGAGCTAATGTCGTGTGGTTGAGCAGGTCTGTTAACTCAAATAGAAGCTTTGTGACTGTGACATCTATTCTCATTTTAAACCTGCTTTGGTTTGTAAAAGCTTGAATCTTGACCATGTTCAGATCATAACTTTAGAACATTGGTTTATATATGCCTAAATACAAGTATATGCTCACCTCTTTTGGTGACAGGTTGTCCATGATACGATTGATGTAGGAACAAACGGCTGCAGCTCTCAAAGCTCAAATATGTTAACTCAAATAGAATCTGAGAAGTAGACATATTGTTAGAGTAGGTGCCCAACTAGCCAACTTGTGGCGTGTGGGTTCTTGTTGACTCTATGTAAAACGATCTTTATTTATGAAATTCGTATTCTTTTATGACATTATTTATCTTCATTATTATGATTACAATTGTTGGATAAAGACCTTGAATGCACTATAGTGTATGTTAGATGTGATAGTTGATTTGATGACTATCATGAAACACATCTAATAGTCACTGTGTATTCTAAACATGTTCCTAGTCAATTGGGCCGTCCAAAAGAGGATAAGGGCCGCCCGAGCTTGAGACTAACATCTGCGATGTGAAGTACCATGTTTCATTGGTAGGGAACATAGTGATGTTCTGAGCATGCAGATGGGTAGTGACCTGGTGATCTATCGAACTACCCTCGTTCGAACTTTCCAAGTGGTTACCATTTGTCGAGTGGATTAAGTCCAAGGTCTTGGTTGTACAGATTAGCCCTCATTACTCGAAACATCATTGAGACTCTACATGATAGGTACCTCACTTTTACCCGTTTACCGACTCAGATGGGGTCATTAGGTGGCAGGATTGGGTGAGGTCCCGATGCATGTAGGAGTCGATGCTTCGTTGTCGAGGATTCACCGCTCGCCTTTGTGCGTGGATATCCTATGCTATCTGAGGAGATAATAGTGTGATAAATCTCTGGCCAGAGTACTAGATGTGTTTTAGGTAAATGGTTTTACCTAGTAACACATGCGATGTCATTATTTGATCTCCAAGATGTATGCATGGTTATTGGATCTCTAGCGACTCTCGATTTACCAATGGTCGTTGATCTGATCGGGATATTTGAGTTGAAAGGATCGTACTGTACGCTAACCATGACCGACTGGTTCTTGCAGGCACTATCAGTGATATCTAGGGGATCATGGGGCGATGTTGCTAGACGCTTTACCATGATCCTATGGGTTAGTCCGAAAATATGATTTTGGAGTCACAAATGTTGTGAGCCCACGGCTAGCTGTATCCCTAAACCATTGAGGGTCACACAAGTACTGGTTTCTCAATTCCCGTACGGAAATTAAGCTCAATTTGTTGAGTATAGTAGGAGGAAGGATGGAAGTGTGACTTCCTAAAATTAAATAGGGTGGAAATGCAGTTTCCTTAAACTTCTATCCTTACAGCTTACACGGGCCTAACTGATATTTTGGATTAGGTGGTCCGAAAAATTGTTTTCACATCATAATGCTCAGTTTTGTAAACTGTGTAGATCGGTCCGATCTGATCGTCGATCGGGATTATGATGAAGCCACAGCGATGGACTTGAAACCAATATACACCTGGTCCTGGGCCCGACCCAAGCCCATTAGGTTTAAACCCATGAAAAATCTATAAATATGGGCCTTGGATATTCATTTGAAACACACCAAAAAGCTATTCAGCAAATATTTCTCCCTTCCTCTCCTCCCTCGCCGCCGCCGCCCGTCGTCGCCGCCGCCGCCCGTCGTCGCCGTTGGAATTTGTTCCGACCGTCTCGGCAAGGAGATTCCGTCCGTGAAACTTTTGTTGGTTTTCTAGTGCAAACCAACGAAGGAATTGAGATTCCGGTCGTGGACCGGATTAGGAAGCCGTAGCTGTTCAACCGTTGAAGTGCCAATTTGCCCGTGGAATTGGTCTGAGCCAAGCGCCTAGACGCCAGCAAGGTATATTCTAAACATTCTATGAATGTTTTTAATTATTATATAGGTGTATTGACCGTTCCCGGGCTCCAATTTTTAATTCTTCCGCTGCGCCCCGGGAGCGGGATCCGGATCCGCCGCTGCGCCAACACATATAGCGCGAGCTGTTGGTGTTCTGTTCTTCTCGTGTGATCTACTTGAGGTATTTGTTGCTAAGGAGTTAAGGTACGGATGTAAGCTTATATTTACAGCTTTGAGATAGGCAATGGATGTATCTATATGTGTGCTGGTATGTTGAGCAGTATGTGTGTGCACTGTGTTCTGTTATTGCTTGCATATGTTCTCTTGTCATATGTTGAAAGTTGTTGTTTCTGTATACCTCATTTTGACGGCCCAATCGACTAGGAACATGTTCAGAATACACAGCGACTATTAGATGTGTTTCATGATAGCCGTCATACCCACTATCACATCTAACATACGCTTTAGTGTAATCTAGGTCTTTACTCAACACAATTGTAAATCATTACACACATAATGAAAGTAAAGAATGCCATATAAAAGAATGCGAATATCATATATAAAGATCGTTTGTACAAGAGTCAATGAAAACCCACACGCCACAAGTTGGCTAGTTGGGCATCTACTCTAACAGCACTGTGTTCTGTTATTGCTTGCATATGTTCTCTTGTCATATGTTGAAAGTTGTTGTTTCTGTATAAACACATTTCATATTGTTTTGTAGGTTTGTGGTTGTTCGAGCGACTCTGTCGAGTTTCTCTAAGAGAGCTGGAGGAGCAGTAGACACTATCTACCAATGTCTCTCTGATGCTGCACTGGTTCATGTACACTTCTCATTTAGTGAAATTAAATTGTCCAGTCCGTTGAGAATACTTCTATTTTATCTTCGTGTTGATGGTGAGCGCATTTCTAAACGTGTGCTTAATATGCGATATATTGACATTTTGTTGTTCAGAAAATGGTAAATGGTGGTCAACTGGAGTTTTGGACCTGCATAAGTTTTTCACGTAATGTGGATCCAAGAAGATTCTGTCATGAATTGATCAGCATGTGTTGCAATAAGGGGATGGTGGGTATTAATTTCTTGAATAATTACTGTTTGATTCATAAATATCATTGACAAAGCAGATTCACACTAAATCCACTTCTAGACTTGCTGATAAACAACTTCAGTTATTGATCGTGATTTTGCCAGGTGTTAGTGGGTCTTATGGTATGCAACTCTCTTTGGATAGCATAGTCTAGTTTATTACTCTTTTTCCGGTTGAGTTTATCGCCTTACGTACAATATATTATTATTATCGTTGCAGAATATTATGGTTCGTAAGCTGAATCGTACGCGAGAGCTGAACGGCGTACGAAAGCTGAACAGATGAGAGCTGATTTGAATGTGCAAGCTGAGCTGCTTTGCCTGGGCTGAATGGAGTGATGAGGTCTGAGCTGATTTGGTATCACTGTAGCCATAATCTGTTGACAAAAACAGATTATGATGTGGTATTAACATTGTTATTTTCCATTTTGTTGTGTATTTAATTGAAATTCCAAATATTCGTATATATATAAAATAATAATTTTTAATTCGTTTCATTATAATTGTATTATAACAACGGTTTTTAAAACATTTTCGAATAATAAAAAAACCGTGTTTAAATTCACAGACGACAACGATTTGACTTACTTAGTTTTGTAACAATTACAACGGATATTTTCCGTTGTTATACGTTCAAACAAAAATGGTAAAATCCGTTGTCTATTAGGAAAAAAATCGTTGTCGAAGCCCGTGTTGTTAAAAGTCTCGATTAACGACAACAGTTTATATCCAGTTATACGTTCAAACAACAACGGATTTTATCTGTCGTTATACGTTCAAACGACAATGGTTAAATCCGTTGTCGTTAACTGGGACTTTTAATAACACGGGCTCCGACAACGGTTTTTTCGGCCTAATAGACAACGGATTTTCACCGTTGTCTATTAGCTGTTTTGTTGTAGTGATATTTTGAGTATTGCTATTTTAATACATGTTGATGTATATATTTATTACTCGTTATAAAGGTTTGATCTTGTTGAGTCTTTTGACTCACTAGATCTGTATGTGTGCAGGTGAGGATGAGGTAGAGACTCGAGGTGATGATGCTTGAGGAGCTCGGACACATGCGTCACAATCCCGAAACCTTTCACATTTTCCACATAAGTGCTTTAAATGACATTTTCTAGAGTTAGTTTACAATATGAATTTTGAGAAAAGCGTATTTGATTGTTGATGATTTGGAAGTCACTTTATTGTGATTTACGCATTTTATCATGTTATGATGCTTATTTGATTTTTTCGTCAAATGGTAGTTGTTTTCAAGCTTTGAGAAATTTCATAAAGAAAGAGTTGAGGGTATTGTTAGCGTGACTAGTACTATTTACATGAATAGTAACCGAAAATATTATTTAAAAAAATTGATGCCGTTTATTTAAAGAAACTATTGTAAGGTGTGAGGGACGTTTCATTACCGATGAAAAGAGGACGATCTTTGGAATGTGACTTTAGTGGGAGCCACATACATGGTAGAACACAGTAAAGAAGTAAAAAATATAGCAGCAAGGATACTTCAAGAAATAGTGTCAAAGGAGTATTCGAGAAGGCTTCTCAAGGAAATATGACAAGACTTCACGCAGCTGTGAAATATTATTCGACAAAGCAGCAACAGTTACGAAAAGAAGACAAATATTTTGGTGACATATGGATTATAGATTCAAGAGTGAAGTAGCGCAGAACGTCTAGAAAAGAATATTTCTACCAGTATGACCAATCTCCGGAGAATATGTAGTTATGGGCAATGATTGTGACTTAGAAATCATTGTGGTTTGTATCAGAAAAATAAAAATATTTAATGGTTCTATTCACACCATGCTGGAGGTACAACATTTGAAGCGTATGACAAAGAATCTTTATCTTAGGACAATGGGCTGGTATTAGGTGTACCGAGAATGTGATCATAAAAATTGTAAAATGTACAATTGTGATGAAGATAGAAAATGTTAATACAAATCCGTATATTTTTTTGGGAGAGACACAAAGAGGCAGAACCACTTAATGTGTTAGACATAGAAAATTCGGACATATGTCAGAACGGGGATTAAAATTTTTCTTTGAATGGAAGCTATTACCACGGCTTATACAAGTTTTGTTACCTGAACATTTTATGCAATGAATAAGAAAGATTAAAGTTTGATGCATCTAGAAATTGTATATTCTTGGACTATGCTAATGGAATAAAGGGGTTTCTCTTTCGAGATCTTAGTGTCCATACAGGAAGTAGTGGATGAAAAAATATTAATATGCAGAAAATCTATACGAATGATAACATAACAGAATATCTAACAAAGTTAGCAAATATTGATAATTGTGAGTGGTGTAAATTCTCGTGTGGCTTAGCAGAAATGCAAGCAACGGGAATAGTAAGAACAAAATCATGTGTGGAGATGAGCTTGATTTTTAATTAAATCTTCAAGTGGAAGAAATATTGATCAAATGACCGATTACCTTCGTCGGCACATGGTTGAAAGGTGCTTGCTTCGTGTCACATGGTTGCTTCATGTCTTCCACATTAATATTGAATTTTCCTTCGTCGATTTCAAAGGTGGTTGCCTCACGTCTTCCACATTAATTTTGAATTTTCCTTCGTCGCTTTCAAAGATGAGGAGCTCTCCTTAGTTTTGATTTAATCATCTTATTTATTTCTTAAAGAATTAAATATATATGAATATGTTTTATAATACTTGTGATATATGCCTTCTCCGATATTAAGAAAGTGTCTATCAATTTATAATTACTATAAGATATTATAGTTCTCAAAATATAATAGCAATTTATTTTCATTTTGCTCTTCAGTTTTCACCTAATAATTTTTCGATGTTTTTCCAAGTAAATTTTTCGGTCTGCATTTTTTTTCATTTTCTATCTCACCGTGTCCCCACTTAACACAAAACTTACTTAAGAAATTCCTCCTTTATGTATGGAACATGAAATAATAAAACTATATGAACCACGAATGAAACACGCACCATGTCTCATCTATCTCCCCTTGTTCATCACATCTCAAGTAGTCTTTCTGAAGTCCCAAGATTTCACATTTACCATGACCCATTTGGTTATTATGGTTATAAAAATCGCTCGAGAGTTTGAAAACGGAAGTGAAATGCTCTATTCTTGATTCCCAAGAGTTTGGAAAGGCGACGCAAGCTTTATTACAGAAATTACAAAGATGACTATACATCACACATGAAAATGTTTGAAACACTCTGTTGAAACAACGAACAAGCCTAATACAAAGTCAACCACAAACAAGGACTCTAATCCATTAATTTACATGGTCTTACTTATGCCTTGAGTTCCCCATCATTATCATTGTGTAGCCAGATACAAGAACTTTCGACCATCTTTTATTCCGTGGTTGCAAGAAGACTTGACCCCTCCACCTGGAACACCTCAAACAGAGGTCAACATCAGCTAGAGATATTTGGATAAAAAAGATGTGGTTATAAGGTCATTGCTTTAAAGAAGTTGGATATCTGTCAATTTTTCAGCTAATGGATTCAACACACATAAAAATTCTACGATAGATCCTCAGTTCAGTCCAATTTTGTCACTGTTATTTCATTACACAAATTTTTACTAATTTGCTGATGTCGAACTTTCGACACGAAGTATATCTGGATTTGGTGATCTAGAGTATCGTGCATAGAAATGTCAAATATTCATTTACTGTAGTAGTCCATAGGGTTTTAACACTTTTTTTCCATACCGGTTAGGTGATCTCTCCAATACGATTCTATATCATTTTACACTAATATAATAACTGTTAAGCAGGAAATGTTGTGGATGTGACAGATTTTTTGTCCGCAAATGTATGATTTGTTGGTAAATTATTGTATTAAATTTGCACTTCACCGTGATTGAAAAGGAAATTTGGCCATAAATGAAGCGTTGTATTTGAATTCCCTTGCAGGTGCACCATCAGTTAAATTGATTAGAGGCCCCAGATGTAACGTGATACTGGATCTTATTAAAGAATATACCAAGACGGCTACCAATATTTATTATATAGATATTTGTTTTTACGCATAAAGTTGTGTACCAAGAAGACAATAACCAATCAGGAGATATTGATTTTACCATGAATTTTGCTCCCCATATTTCTTCTTCTTGAGCAGGAACGGCTGTGATCTTGCTTTTTGGATTCTCATAGCTTCTAAGTTCCCCAACTGCCGTGGAAAAGAAGCATCCTGAAAAATCAAGAAACAGGCTCATGGTTAAATAGGATTATTGCTTGTGTTATGCGAATGATCTAAGACAATGTCTCATGTGATGATACTCTGTTATTAGAGGTGGCATATCATTTGCAAAGAACGAATGATCGATGCCTGATCTATAATGGAAGGGATAGTGAACATCGAATGAATGCCAAAAAGCGTGTCAAACTTCAGATCAACGAAGAAAAGTTTGCAATTAAAAGTGTGACATCACTTTTGAAGGGTAAAAGTATCGCCTACTCACCTTGTGGGAAAGATGCAAGTGACTTTCCACAAGCGCCCTTAAGCAACTCAGCATCATTGGCAAATGCTAAATACCCATCAGCAGTGATTCCCCAATAAAGAGGAACCTTGGCAAATTGGTCCTGTCAACACACCACCAACTTAAATTTGTAGATAAATGCAACATAAGTTAAATAAGATTCAGGCACAGGCACTTGGTAATTGTGATTACAGTAGCAACAAACAAGGTGGAAGTGGATTTGTCGAAGACGATGAAGGCAAAATTCCCTTCGAGGTGGCCAACAACATGGTTTGGAGGATAAGGTGCTCGATCACGAAGAGCCTTATATGCCTCTATCATTAATAGAACCTCATTCGCAGATTTTGATAGCCCATACTGTTGCTTCAGACTACCCAAGTTGTCGAGAACTCCTTCAAACAAGCAGAATATTTCATCCTTGACCGCAAATGATCTGCCATACAATCAGTCATACTGAGTTCAAGATTCATAAGATAAAAGACCAAGACATTTAGCACCAAACAAAGCAAAATCTAAGAAAATCTACAGCCTTGATATAGCCGAGTTAGTTGCGACGGTCAATCATTTTTTCAACTGAAAAAAAAAATCTGACATAATGTCTGGTCTTTTTACAGAAGCTTAGTATTTCCAACTTCAAATACAGTAAACTGTCTAAGCTGTAAGCCTTCCCCCGTAATACTGAATATTATCACCCCGGACACAGTAAAATCAGATTTTTTTATCCCTACAAATTTCCGCGTCACGGGATCTGATTCGGTATTCAATTGCAATTCTGCCTCATGCTAAACATTATGACCATAGTCGTGGAGTATTCTCATCCTACTTTGCACGTTAGAGTTCTTACAAGTTACAACTGCCTACAGAGTCATCTTCACAAGGTAGGTTATCTAACAATTTCCAAGGCGTTGCTTTTAATGAGGAAAGTATTTAACGTAAAACCAGTAACATGAAAAACAATGGGTATGGGTGTAACCAAGAAGCCTCGGGATTTTATTAGATTTAAAAGAAGAATCCAAGAATTTGATGGCCGAATTCCAATACACGTGGAATTATAATTCAATAAAATCGAGACACAAAATTCCACAGTCGGGACCACGATATCCTTGGTTAATTTTTTAATGCATCTATAATATTCTATCCTACCTCTAATATAACTATCAACTCTGCCTGTCAAAAAAATACCAACTCTTCAATTTCGTTTAATTTTAAGTCGGCTAAACAGATTTCCTATATTTTATGTCGCATCAATATTGTTTCAGAAAAACTTCAACTCACCGGAGCTGATAAAGCCATATGTAAATCAAATTTCAACTAAAAAACCAATCAATCGATAACATCACAGTATACCTGATTGAACAACTCAAAAAAATATCTTATTGAAAAACATAAGTTTTATATTACTTTTTTAATACTTCATCAGTTTCGCTTTTGGCGTATATTACTTGAAGCTAAGATCAATATTACTAGATCGGCAACTGCCAGAGTACCGTAATCAGTCTTTAGCTGCATACTAACGGGAGTGGCTTGTAGATTCACTGATTAATAAATCTGTCAAAGTGTATGATTTTTACATCTGAATTCAGTCTATTTACTCGGAATACTTTTTCTAATTTCAGGAGCTATATAATCAAACACCAGCTGTGACATCAAAAATTAAAAAAAAATCACCACAGCTCAATCGCCACACAGATCGCGAAGATCATCATCTTGATATCATAATTCGTGTCCAAAAAGAATTTCATAAATCAAATTACAGTTAGCTAACCAATTTTTAGCAAATTTTCACCACGAACCTGGGCTGCAAAGGGGACTGGTTATGGTGAGTGTAGGCGAGCTGCACATCATCGCCGATCTGCACAGAAACCGCCGCCGAATTAGACTCCACGAACCGCGCCACCAGCTTGTCCGCCGTGACTTTCGGAGACGGCGTCCTGCTCCCCGCCGCAACCAGCTCGTCCGGAGGCGACACGATCGAACTGCTGAACACACCTAGCATCTTCTTTGAGTCTTTGAATAACTGTATATCCACAGGCTCAGTACATGTCACACAAGTCACACACAGTGCATATACTCTCTCCTTTAGTTCAGGAAAATAAATGTGAATAATGGTGGACTGTTGTTTTGGATTTATAGAAAGAAACTGAGGGCTAATTCGTCATTTTGAAAAGGGCTTATTCTTTAGAAATTGGGATAAATTATCGACGGACCCCTATAGTTTTTTTGTTTTCACAGGCTCCCACCAATATGAAAATAAGATTAATAAAAGGAAAGGATTCAGGCTTTCGTCTTCACCATGGCTTCTCTACAAGTTAAATATTTAACAAAACTCAATCACAATATCGAAATAAGTGACTGATAAGAAATTTCCGAAACAATATTGTGAGAATCTGTAAGCATGCATTAGTATAATCTATGATCTATCTATGCATACATAAAATGAACCAAGACAATCCATTGTAACATATGTGTATCTCAGATTGTAAAAGTCGCTTCAACCATATTAATTCGAAATCTAACAGTTTTAGACTATAGATAATAGAGTTTCAGCAGAATGTATTGTCTCTTTTCTTACCAAGTTCAACCACGGTCATTGCTATAACTAATTTTCAGCATAACAATGACTGATTTGTTAGACTATGTGTCCAACTAGCCAACTTGTGGCGTGTTGAATTTTGTTGACTCTATGTAAAACAATCTTTATTTGAAATTTACATTTTCTCTAGCATTCTATATCTTTGTTATTATGATTACAAACTTGTTAGATAAAAACCTTGAATATATTATAGTGTATGTTAGATGATAGTAGATTGTATGGCTATCGTGAAAAACATCTAATAGTCACTGTACATTTTAAATCATTTCCTAGTCGATTGGACCGTTAGTAACATGGTTAAGGCCGCCCCAACTTGAGACTAGTACATGCGATGCGAAGTACCACATTTCACTTGTAAGGAACATGGAGATGTTCTGAGCATGCAGATGGATAGTGACCCGATAATCTATCAAACTACCATCGTTCGATCTTTCCAAGTGGTTATCATTTGTCGAGTGGATTAAGTCTTATGTCTTGGTTGTACAAATTATTCCTTATTACTCGCATCATTGAGACTATACACGCTAGTCGCCTCACTTTGACTCGTTTATCGACTCCATGATGGTCATCATGTGGCCAGGTTGGGTGAGGTCGCGACACATGTAGGAGTTGATGCTTTATTGTCGAGGACTCACCGCTCGTCTGTGTGTGGATGTCCTATGCTATCTGAGAAGATAATAGTGTGACAAATTTCTGACCAGAGTACTGAATGTGCTTTAGTGTAAATGGATTTATCTAGTAACACATGTGATGTCAGTATTTGATCTCCAAGATGTATGCATGGACATCGAATCTCTAACGACTCTAATTTACCAATGATCATTGATTCGATCAGGATATTTGAGATGAAAGGACCGTACAGCATGCTAACCATGACA
Source organism: Dorcoceras hygrometricum (assembly GCA_001598015.1). Lineage (NCBI taxonomy): Eukaryota > Viridiplantae > Streptophyta > Magnoliopsida > Lamiales > Gesneriaceae > Dorcoceras > Dorcoceras hygrometricum. Next base: position 1,097 of record KV001815.1, on the reverse strand, counting down.
GACTGGTTCTTGAGACACTATCAGTGATACCTAAGGATCATGGAGCGATGTTGCTAGAAGTTATATCATGGTCCGATGAGTAAGTCCAAAAATATGTTTTCGGATTCACAAGAAGTTGTGAGCCCAAAGGCTAGCTGTATCTCTGAACTATTGAGGGTCACACAAGTACGGATTTTCGGATTTTCCAATTCTTGTACAGATATGGAACTAAAGGTGTTGAGTACATTTGGGGATATGACTTCCAAAATTGGCTACGGGAGTATGACTTCCATTTTAGCTACTGGAGTGGAATTGTTAATTTTAGATTTAGTGGTGCAAAAATTTTTTTTTGCATAATGATAGTTTTGGAAACTGTGCACATCAGCTCGATCTGATCGTCGATCGGGATTATGATGAAATCACAAGTGGAAGAGTACACCTCACATCAAATGTAGGACCGAGCGCTTGTCGTTTTGTCAAAAACTATAATGGTGGTAATAGTGCAACTCCCATATTTTAAATCGTATAGCAACTCAAGTGTCACAGTTCGATCGTTCTATCTAGCAGAGACAATTACTGCACTTCAAAAACCCCCCAATAATTGCACTCCTTGCAATTAAGATAATCGAACCCGTGACCTTGGCTCTGATACCAATTGTAGGATCAAGTATTGCTATTTTACCAAAAGTTATAGTTGATTGTACTCCAATATTTTAAATCGTAAAGCAACTCAAGCACCACAGTTCGATCGCTCTACCTAGTAGGGACAATTGCATTTCAACAATACACCTCCTAATAATTGCACTCCTGACAATCAATATGAATCTAACCGGTGACATTGGCTCTGATATCAATTTAGGATCAAGTGCTTGTCGCTTTACCAAAATTTATAGCTGGTGGTAATAGTGTAACTCCAGTATTTTAATCAAATAGCAACTCAAGCGCCACAGTGGGATCGCTCTACCTAACAGGACAATTTTTGTACTTCAACAATCCCCCTCCCAATATTGCAATCCTTGCAATCAGTGGGAATCGAATCCGTGACATTGGCTTTGCTACTAATTATAGGATCAAGTGCTTGCCGTTTACCAAAAGTTATAAGTGGTGGTAACTGTGAC
>KV001814.1:0-24724 GCA_001598015.1 Dorcoceras hygrometricum | reverse complement strand
TAAAAAATTGCCCCGAGAAACGTTCAATACATTAAAAACAATCAATAAACATTCATAGGGCGTTTATCGAATTGCTACCTTGCTGGCATCTAGGAGCCTGGCTCCGACCAGTTTCACGAGGAAACCGGCACTTCAATCGGTAGGCGACGGTAGATCGTCAATCAGGTCCACGATCGGAAACAATCTTCCTCCGTCAATCTGCACTAGAAGATCTGACGGATTTTAGCACGGACGGATTCTCCTCGTCGCGGTGATCAAAACAAGTGCGATCATGCGAAAAACCGGGCGACAGCGGCGGGCGTCGACGATGGGCGATCGGCGGCGGCGTGAGGCGTGTGGGAGAGGGTGGGCGGCTATGAGAGCTAGGTTGTATCTTGTTGTTCATGGTAGCCCTAGGTCTAATTAAATAAGTTATAGGCTTGAACCGGCCCAATGGACATGGGGCGGGCCTAGTCCAATATATGAACATTCGGTTCAACCGCATCACCGTGGCTTCATCATAACTCCGATCGACGATCAGATCGGATCGATCGACTCAGTTTCCAAAACTAACTATTATGATGCGAAAACAATTTTTCAGACCACCTAGACCAAAATGACAGTTATGCCCCTCAACTTTTGGGAAATCGCAATTTGACCCCTGTTGACTTTTAGGAAGTCGCACTCCCTAAAATCCTCCTCCTATGCTCAATGCATTGAGCTCAGTTTCCGTGCGGGAATCATGAATCCAGTACTTGTGTTACCCTCAATGGTTCAGGGATACAGCTAGCCATGGGCCCACAACCATTGTGACTCCGAAATCACAATTTCGGACTTGCCCAACGGATCATGGTAAAGCGCCTAGCAACATCGCGCCATGATCCCTAGGTATCAATGATAGTGCCTGCAAGAACCAGTTGGTCGTGGTTAGCGTACAGTACGGTCCTTTCAACACATATATCTCGATCAGATCAACGACCATTGGTAAATCGAGAGTCGCTAGAGATCCGATAGCTATGCATATATCTTTGAGATCGAATAGTGACATCACGAGTGTTACTAGGCAAACCCATTTACCTAAAACACATCCAGTACTCTGGCCAGAGATTTATACACTATTATCCCCTCAGATAGCATAGGATATCCACGCATGAAAGCGAGCGGTGAATCCTCGACAACGAAGCATCGAATCCTACATGCATCGGGACCTCACCCAATCTTGCCGCCTAATGACCCCAAGTGAGTCGGCAAACGGGTCAAAGTGAGGCGCCTATCATGTAGAGTCTCAATGCGTTTCGAGTAGTGAGGACTAATCAGTACAACCAAGACCTCGGACTTATCCACTCGACAAATGGTAACCACTTGGAAAGTCCGAGCGAGGGTAGTTCGATAGATCACCAGGTCACTATCCATCTATATGCTCAGAACATCACAATGTTACCTACCAATGAAACATGGTACTTCGCATCGTAGATGCTAGTCTCAAGCTCAGGCGGCCTTATCCTCATTTTGACGGCCCAATCGACTAGGAACGAATTCAGAATTCACAGTGACTATTAGATGTGTTTCATGATAGCCATCATATCCACTATCACATCTAACATACACTATGGTGCATTCCAGGTCTTTATCCAACACAATTGTTAACATCATATAACACAATGAAAATAAAGAACGCCATAAAGAAATGCAAATATCATATATAAAGATTGTCATATACAAGAGTCTATAAAACCCACACGCCACAAGTTGGCTAGTTGGGCATCTACTCTAACAGAATTGTGGTATTTCGAGCTTTATTAAATTTCTGATGTTTGTGTTCCCAGCTATTGAGTTGTTTTACGGTGGCGTGTATCCAGCTGTTGAACCTTGATTCGTTTAACCGTGTCTGGTCATATCCTGTTCAGTTCAGCTGTTGTAGCCGTGCCTTGTTGTATCGTTCTGTTGCGTACCGGATGTGAGGGCGAGCGGCAATACCGTACTCTCATCTCCCTGCTGGGTTTAGTTAGTCGCTATGAGCCGAGTGGTTAACTACCACAGTTCATGAGTTGGGCAACGGCAGGTCGAGCAGCTATGAAGCATCTGGTATGGGTGTTCGAGTAGAGGCGAGTGAATAACTTCCATATACTCACACCCTGTGACCACATCTGTTTATGATCTCTGCCTTTGATTGTTGATCAGCCTTGCGTTGTTGAGCTCCTGTGGACTCCCTGCTTCGGTTGAGGTCCCTTCCATTGCATTCTGCGAGGCATAGTTGCGTCACGATTAGTTCGAGTAGAGGCGAGTGAATAACTTCCATATACTCACACCCTGTGACCACATCTGTTTATGATCTCTGCCTTTGATTGTTGATCATCCTTGCGTTGTTGAGCTCCTGTGGACTCCCTGCTTCGGTTGAGGTCCCTTCCATTGCATTCTGCGAGGCATAGTTGCGTCACGATTAGAGGAGACCCTGTTAGATGAGATGCCCCACCTTTGTCTCGGTGTTGGAGACTATTGTATTTACTTCAGAGTTTTAGCATTTATGTTTAAGGTGGAGAGCGATTAGTGATCTTTGTCTTCACTCCGTTCAGTTGGTCTATGAGATAGTGCTATTGGATAGAGTCGGTTAAAGATTTCAGATGTGAGCTTAACGCCTGCCTGCGCGAGAGAATCTCACTACTAATGATTTGTTGGAAGGCCCATCCAGTAGTGCTAGTAGCGTTGAGTATATTGAAACGCTTCTGAGAATTTGGTAGTTTTTAACTGGTGATGTCGCCTAGCGGTAGTCTTGTAGAGTTTTCTTGTTGGGTCAGAGTGCCAGTTTGGCGCGGGTAGTAAAATCATGACTTTCAAATTGTCCTTATCGGCCCATTTTTCTCTGGCGTTAAGGGTTATGCTAGGAAACTGGCAAGGGGATTTTGTGGTGATCCTGTAGCGAGATTCCCTAGTTTTCTGGTGTCCGTAGTGGCTAGTAAGCACTCTAAGCTTTTGGTTCCGAGGTAGGAAAAGCTTTTGGATGTTTTTGGGGCTTGAGGGACTACGAGTTTATCGTTTTTCCCTGATTAGATGCTTAATCCAAGAGGCCATACCGAGGATTGGGTCGAGTTTTCGTGTGGAAATTCGTGGCCAAGTGATGTTCGATGCAATCTTCTTTGAGATTTTGTACGGTGGGAAGTACAAATTTTGCTCAGCGACTAGAAGAAATTGAAGGACTTAGTGTTTTCCATCGGAGGTTGTGCAGTATGTGGATGACCTAAGATCTAGTTCTATTGAGAGCCAAGGTTGAGCATGACCTTTTGACCAGATTGTACTTTTTAAGTGTGGAAGTTTGAACCTTTGATGTGAACCAGGTGCTTCTTGTAAGTTTCTCCTTCCTAGATTTTGCTGGATTTGACATTTAAGGGTAGGTAGGCTCTTATATTCATCAGTCCGTTTGAGTGTATTTGGATAAAATGGATCTTGGGTGTGCGATTTGCGAATACCGACTGTGTTGTGTGGACACGTAGCGTGTTTTATGTGTCTGTCTAAGCCGAGGAAAGTGCAAACCAGATTCTTCTTTTGTGTTGAAAACTGATGGAATGAGCGGGACTAGACCCTAAATTAGACTGTTTGGGCAGTGAGAATCTTAGATGGAAGCGAGAAACAGAGATAGATTGTTATCTTACCTGGGTTGCAACGCAGTGGGAATGGACATGGGAGTGGAAGAAGGAATATTTGAGAGACAGAAATTGAGATGAGTGGAGTGTGACCTCATCCACGTTGGAACGGTCTTTCATCCTTGTGTTTTGTTTCCTTCAGATTCGAGTCTTGTTCCTACTCAGTTGGTAACTGGTTGTTCTTTTTATTGATTCTTCTTGGCAAGTGTCTTGGCCTTTTCAGATTCGAGTGTTGTTCCTACTCAGTTGGTAACTGGTTGTTCTTTTTATTGATTCTTCTTGGCAAGTGTCTTGGCCTTTGATGATAGGCATAGAGGTGTAGTTTCTATGAGCTCCTCGTTGTGTTTGAGCCTTTGGAGATCGCAGTAAGGATTGAATCTTTGTTTTAGTTTGGCATTGTCAATTTGGACTATCCTCTTTGCACAGCGCGTTATGTTGAGGTGAAGTTAGAGCGAATAACCACGGCGGTTTGTGAAAGCGTTGAGTCAGATTTTTGTAGCTATTTGCTCGTTGCTGTTCCTCCGTAGTTGGTTTCTTGTAGTTGTGCTTCTAGTTATCCTGAACTCCCGATTAGTAGCCTCTTGGTTGAGAGTTGAAGTGCTCTTGATTGTTCAACGTGCAGCTTAACTTTTCAATGTTTGCCATGTTGAGGAGGTCTTGTTCAATTCCAGAGTTGTTGTTCGATTTCGAGGACGAAATCTTTTAAGGTGGAGAGAGATGTGAGACCCTTAATTTTAGGAATATTAATTGGTTAAATTAATCTGATTTTAAGAATTCAGATTTGTGCGCGGACAAATCAGGTTGTTCAGCTTTCTGTTGGAAGGCTTCGTTTGCATTTTTGGGTCAGACTTCGTATTTGGAACAATTATGGAAGTTTTAGTATTTTTGAGTTTCTGAGGAGAGATCTGTTCACGCTAGAGGAATCTTTTGGCAGTACCACGCGGCTGCGAGAACTAGCGAGAAGAAGACACGTGTTGGTAAGTTTCAGATGTTTCTTGTAAGACGTCTGTTTTTTATATCGGTTGTTGGATCAGCGGTGAGTGATCGAGTCCAGATGTTGGTTTTTCAGATTTTGTGTATCAGCTGTGTTAGTTGTCAGATGTCGCGTGGAGATGTATGGTTCAGCTGTTGGGTCAGCTGGTAGCGATTGTATTCAGATGTCTGGTGCGGTAGCGCTTCGATAGGTATCAGATGCTGCACGTTAGCGTGTTTCGTAGTGGGTAGCGAAACTACGTCGTTTGGATTAATTGATACGACAACGTTTTGGTTTAGCGTTAGGAGACTCAGCTGTTGGTTTGTTGATCAGTTGTTGGGTTGATGATCAGCTTTTTGTAGTGAGGTGAAGTGTCCCCCAGCGGCGTCGTTTTAGTTGTGTTAGCGGGAACCTCTTTTCGTCGTCGTTTTGAGTATTTTCGCTTGCGTTCAGTGTTAGCGCTTTGGGGGATCATTTGACTGCTGATGATTGTGTTGATCAGACTTTGCTACCGAGAGATGCGTTCAGCTGTTGGTCGATGAGAGAGGGATCTTCTCCCAGTTGTTGAAGCGATGAGTCGTCGTTTTGATTAGTAGGTGCGGTGTCGTTTCGACATGGTGTAAGTGAAGCGCAAAGCCTGATTTGGTACCAGCTAATCTGGTTGAGAGGAAAAGTTGGTTGCAGCTACAAGACTTCTATCGTAGCGTCAGACGCCTGATTATTGGAGCAGCAGCTGTTGTGATGGGGATTTATATAGATAAGTGTTGAGCGACACTTAGATATTATTCGACCCCGACATTTCTTATCTCCTCTTTTTGAAGCCCTCGTTCGGTACTGTTCACCGAGCCTATTTCCATCGATTTCCGTCGTGTTCCACCGCCGTTTGGAACGATATGGGTGGCGCTGAACTCCTCTTGAGTTGCTCTTTCGATTTATACTATCCAGGAGGTCTGAATCGACGTTGGAGAGAAGTGCGAAGTTGCTAATGTTCGAGGATTTCTTGAGAAATATGATCCGTTGGTTCTTCAGCTCTGTTTGAGCTTCTGGGTGCCTTAACAGATTCGAGCTTTAAAGCAGCCTTGTGGAGCCTTGCAGTTAGCCCGTGAGGAAGCCTTGTCGAACACGCTGTTGGTACCGTGCATTGAGAGAATCAGTTTGAGGTAGTTGCCGTGTAGAGGTACGAATCGAGCTTGTAATTCATCTTTGAGATAGGCATGAGAGTGTATTATGTGGTTTGTATAGCGGTTCCGGGTATTGTGTTTGGAAGTAGAATTATTCGTGTGTATATGCATGTCTATTGGCTGAACTATCTGGTGTATTACCTGCTTATTGGTTATCTGTTGAGTTGCTATGCTTGCGATTATTTGAATGCCTTTGTTGTGCTTACTGGAATTACACGTACATACATCATGTTGAGCATGATACTGCATCTGCATAGCATATTGAGCCATAGAATCCCTTTGATAGCCATGATATGTTTCTCTGTTAGAGCTCTTATCTCGTGGCACGGTTCTGTGTTGCATAACCACGATTGAGTGCATCTGGAGGGTGCGGTGAGCCGTTCTCATAGCCCACAGTTGCAATGACCTGGATAGAGGTTGGCGGGTGGATGGTTGTTCCCACTAGAAATTCCGTGTGACCAGTCGGGTAGCGCCCGTACGTGTGTCGCGATGAGCCACTCTATTTTCCACTGGGTGCGATCGGGTAGCACCCGAAGCTCGGTGATGTGTCACAGTTGTTGTCTGCTGATCGTTTGGCCTTCCGGTTGTTACCGATGTCCTTTGTACCGCTCATGCATAGGCACGACATGATACATTGCATGCTGTATCTAATTTCTGTATTATATTGCTCTTCGTACTGGGGTTTGCCCTCTGGGGCTGGTTGTTTTGTTGGCCTGTTTGTTGTTCAGGTTTCTCAGGTTATTCCGCTGGTCTTGGAGTTGACCTAGCTGGAGATGCCCCAGAAGGTGTTTAGAGTGTCCCAGTTAGCGTATAGCATATATGTATCAGTACTATTAGCCGGGGGATGTCCTGTGCTTTGTTGTAGTCAGTTGTTGTAATTGTAGGCTGATACTTGTTTAATGTTGTACTGGTGTATTATGGCTTTTAGCGTTGTGTATCTTTATTAAAATGGGATATTTTGATGTATTGTGGTATTTTAAAATTATGTTTTCTTTGTCAGGCCAAAAGCGAAAAAAATTTTAGCCACTTTTTAAAGTGCTTCCGCTATGTTTTACATGATTTGACTCTGTGTTGTGTACGAGGCCTGACATTTTTGGTATCAGAGCATAAACTGGGATAAGCTAGATTTCTTTGATCACATGTGAGTCTAGGCACAGTAGTTGTTCGTTGGTTTGTGCTTGACTGCTTGAATTACTTTCTTGTGTGCTTACCTTTGAGTTTCTTGTAGAGATGCCGCCTAGGAGAAGAGGTAGAGTTAGTAGGCAAGCGGTGGTTGATTCGAGGACTCCGGTTAGTGCTGATAGAGAGGATGCCTCCCAACCGAGTGTTCCTTTGGGTTTTAGTGAGATCCAGTCTTCAGCCTTTCTCGCTCTTGCTAATGCTGTCAACAGAGCGGTTGACCTTATGGAAATCCTTGCAGTTGGACAGACTCGAGTGCAGCAGTCGACAGGACAAAGTGTGGATCCTGTGCCATCTAGAACGTCGTCCTCCCAGCCTTCTGTGGCACCGCATCTTTGAGTCGACAGAGGTTTATTTGTATCCAACGGACAAATTTGTCCACGTCAGGTTATATATATCAAGAGCAGAGCTCAAGCAGATATGAGACAAGGAGAGAAAAGCGAAGTTGAAAAAGTGTTGTGCAAATCCAGAATGTAAAAATAGAAGAGCATGAAACACAATGCTAGTCGCAAGCTTGCACACTCTGTGTCAGCTGGTGTGTCAGGCCTCGTGCTCACAACAGAGATAAACAACGCACAAACAAGCGGAAGCTAATAAAAAGCGGGTAAAATTTTTTTGCTTTTGGCCTGATGGTTTAAAATAATATAATTTAAATAGTGCGATACTCAAAATAGATATTCCAGTTTACAAAACCGACCAAACAACAAATGGTTACAAGCTATAACAATACAGTATAGCATTCAAACACAAGTATCAGACTCCAACCACTGGATACAACAACTAAGCACAGGGCATCCCCTGGCTAACTGTACTGATACATATAAATATGCTATACACAACTTGGATACTCTAACCACCTCCTGGGGCACCTCAAGCTGGGTTAAAGCCACGATCAGCTGTAAAACCTGGGTTCCCTGAAAACAACACAAGCAAGGAAAACAAACCAAGCCCCAGAGGGACATGGGGTCAAAGCCCAGTACGGAGAGCAACTGAAATAGGTAAATAAAATCATAAGATAAAATGCAGATGGTATGCATGAGACACCTGATAACAACTGAAGGTTTCAACAGAAAAGTGAGCCAAGGAACTCAAACATAGCTCCATAAGATCAGCAACGAATCAGTGGCCACGGGGTGTGTTCAAAGTGTGGTAATGAGCCACTCGCCTTGACACTACACCCGAATACCAGATGCATCAAACAACTCGACCTGCTGTTGCCTCGCCCATGAACTGTGGTAGTTAACCACTCGGCTCATGGTGGCTAACAAACCCAGCAGGGAGATGAGAGTGCGGTATCGCGGCTCGCCCTCGCATCCTGGTAAGAATCAAACAACAACAATACAACAAGATACAAGGCTGCATGATACAATACACGAGGGATCTGAAATATGCGTGAACAAAATGTATGCAATTCACATAAAACAGCTAGCATAAACACCGATGCACAGCAAGCAATACACAGCCATGTTCACCAAAACATCCCAGCAGCCTCACATTATATCTCACGCAACTTCCAAGCTATCACAAGCTCAAATCCGTACCTCACTTTCTGTGCAACGATTACCACAATTCAAGGCCCGTGAAATCTGATCCTGACCTGCTGAACACACGCAAGATATAGGGAAAACATCAACAAAAGCTCACGGCCAACTACAGAAAGTCACGGCTGGGAGTCCTACGCTCAACAGCAACTAACACCCTAATACAACTTAACAGGAAGCTCAATTCAAGGCTAGGAACAAGATCTCATCCAAATTCGAAAGGCTACCTGAATGCACAACCACACGGCAGAAAGACAGTAGCTTCGAGATTTCTCTCCAGCCCACTACAGCCTCCAAAAGGGCTATCAATCGAAAGATCTTCAAGAGAGGAGTCCAACGCTACCTCAAACGTGACGAACGGTGGCCGGAATCAATGGGAATTCGCCGGAGAAACTCACGGTGAACAGTACTAGTGTTCGAGAAACAGAGGTCGACAATCGAGAGAATATTTCGCTAAGTATGGAACTGGTACTCAAATCGAAGACCAATTCTTCCTTAAATACATCTCGCAACTGCTGAAATCTGGTTAAAATATCCACCGAAAAAACCAGCAGTTGCGTTACTAAAATCCCAACCAGCAGTCTCGTAACAACCAACGGCTAATAAAAATATACCAGACGCCATAATCAAAACGCTGCGTTTCAACTAATTTAGACGGCGTCGTATAGCCCAACAGCTGGATTCCTTACAAAGCGAAAGTTGGTACCAGACGTCGTGTTCCAATTAAATCAAACGGCGTCGCATAACCCCAGCGTCTAGAATTCTTAGCGTTAACCAAAAAGACGTCGCACATCCTACGTCATCTAGTCGCTAACACTCACGCAAAACAACCAGACGCAAGCTACAGGAAAGTTGACTGGCGTTGACGTCTGCTCTCAACGAAACAAACAACCAGACGACGCACACGCGAACAAATCTCTCGCAGCTGGTACCCAAAACGGCGTCGCACCAACTTAACTAAACGCTGTCGTTTCCCGCTCGATACAAAACACGCTAAAACAATGTCTGATCAACAAAACATGCTACCAGACTTCACCTAAACGACGACGTTTAGATCTATAGCGCCACCAATTTCACACTGCGACTGGATTTCACCACCGACCAGCTTTCACCACAAAACCAGATCTCACCACAAAATACCAAAGTTTCCAGAATTGCTTCAAACACCGATTAATCCAACAATTAATCTCATTATTGATTTCCAGGTCTCACATTTCTCCCCCACTAAAATGGATTTCATCCTCGAAATCACACACAACAATTCCGGAAAACAACACAGCCACAGAAATCAAAACTGAAGTTCGCCTAACACCGGCCAAGAGTTCAAGATAACTGAGCAAACAACTAACACAGCTAGGGAAGAAATACAACTAAAAACTATCAGCTACTGGAAATTTAGCTCAACAGCTACTCAAACAGATGCGGCCACTCGCGCTGCATCTTTTCTTCCAGCTCCCAAGTACCTTACTCCCTGCAATGTTTGCTCCATTGCACCATCACCAACGGAATGGTCTTATTCCTCAATTGTTTCTCTTCTCTTCCTAGGATCTGCAAGGGATATTTCTGATAACTCAACATGTGATCTAGCTCAACCTCGTCAGTTCTCAGCACATGAGACGGATCTGGCTCGTACTTCCTCAACATGGAAACATGAAAGACATCATGCAGAGAATATAATTCCGGAGGCAACAACAGCCGATACGCTAACGGGCCAATCCTCTCAACAATCTCATACGGTCCGACGTAACGAGGGGCTAACTTTCCCTTGTGTCCAAAGCGCATGATACTTTGGAACGGGGAAACATTGAGAAATACCTGATCACCAACCTGAAACTCTAGAGGTCGACGCCTTTTATTTGCATAACTGGCTTGGCGATCTTGGGCAGCTTTCATCCGCTGTCGAATTAGATCCACATGATCCTTCATTTGCTGCACAAAGTCTGGGGCAGATAGCTGCTTCTCCCCCACTTCTTCCCAACATACTGGCGATCTGCACTTCCTGTCGTACAAAGCCTAAAACGGCGCCATGTCAATCGTCACCTGATAGATGTTATTATAGGAAAACTCAACTAAATACAATGCGTCTTGCCAGCTACCTCAGAAATCCAACACAACAACTCGTAACATATCCTCCAACGTCTGGATAGTTCGCTCAGATTGGCCATCTGTCTGGGGGTGATATGCTGTGCTCATAGCCAAACTGGTACCCAAAGCTGCTTGCAAACTCTTCCAAAACCTGGAAGTAAACCTTGGTTCTCGGTCTGAGACGATCGAAACAGGCACACCGTGAAGTCTAACCACGAAATCCACGTACAGTTTCACCATTTCTTTAACGAGAACGTCATCCCGTAGGGAATAAAATGTATAGACTTCGACAGTCGGTCTATAACCACCCAAATAGCATCACATCCTCTGCTGGAACGAGGCAGATGCATCACGAAATCCATCTCTATGTGCTCCCAATTCCATTGGGGCACTTCCAAACTCTGCAACAAACCATCAGGTCTCATCCTCTCGGCCTTTACCATCTGACAGTTCAAACATCGAGCAACGAACCCAGCAGCGTCACTCTTTAGGCCAGCCCACCAAAAGTGCGGCTTCAACGCATGGTACATCTTCTGTGCACCAGGATGAACACTCTGTCTGCTGCAGTGCGCTTCCCGAAGGATCTCCTCCTTCAAATAAATGAGGTTAGGCACAACCAGCCTGCCACGAAACCTCAAGAAACCATCAGAAGAAACGGAATAATCCTCAAGTTCCCCATCCTGACCTTTAATTTCAAATCGTGGATGGAAGGATCAGTCCTTTGAGCCGATCTTATTGTCGAAACGATCTGTGGCTCCACTTGAAAAGAAGAAACCACCACACAATCATCAGCCGGATAAAATCTCCAACCCGTAGTATTAAGATGCTCCTGATCTTTAGAGATATACAACGAAGCAAGCATCTCACTAGCCTTCCTGCTCAAATCATCGGCCACTACGTTTGACTTCCCAGGCTGATACTTAATCTCACAATCAAAGTCCTTTAGCAGCTCCATCCAACGACGTTGTCTCATGTTCAAGTCAGGCTGCGAAAATAGATACTGCAAACTCTTGTGGTCCGAGTACACCACAAATTGCTCGCCATACAGGTAATGATGCCAGATCTTCAGCGCAAAACCACCGCTGCAAGCTCCAAATCATGGACTGGATAACGAGTCTCATGCGGTTTCAACTGCCGCGAGGCATACGCAATGACTCGACCATTCTGCATCAAAACACAACCCAATCCATTGAGCGAAGCGTACAGACAAACACGAAACCACCTGATCCGGATGGCAGAGCCAACACAGGTGCAGTAGTCAGTTTCTCCTTGACCAATTGAAACGCATTCTCACAGTTTCACCTGCTGTTCCTCCACCAGTTGTCGTACCTGCACCATTTTAAAAGCTAGTGAGCTTAAAGGCTCAGCAAGTAAAACTGAGTAGTAACAATTTCATAAAACGCAGGCAGACATCTGTTCAATACATATGTTAAGGAACTTCAATAAACACTGTCATTTTCGTAAACAGTTCAATAAACATTTCAATGGCAGAAACAGGGGATGAAAGCCTAGCTTCTCATTCATTTCGATTTCATTTTCAGTTGATCATGGCATATAAGTTCTATGTGGTCCAATTTGTACTTTGATCAAAATGACTCCCGATATCAGTTTCAGCATATAGCTCATATGAAAGGGCAATTGACATCTAGACAACTGCTCACCCTTCTTCTTGGTGACCGTAACTATCTATGCCATAATCTTAAATAGCTATGTTCCTCCGTACCTGGTACGAAAAGCAGTCTTCACGACATCCTGATCTCTCACTCTCAGGTGATGATACCCTGAACGAAGGTCGATCTTCGAGTACACCGCAGAACCTTGCAGCTGATCAAACAGATCATCGATTCTCGACAACGGGTACTTGTTCTTAACTGTCGCTTTGTTCAGCTGGCGAAAGTCAATGCACAACCGCATTGAGCCATCCTTCTTCTTCACAAAGAAAATGGGCGCTCCCCACGGCGACATACTAGGTCGAATGAAACCTTTTTCCAGCAAATCGTCCAACTGCACCTTGAGTTATCTCAACTCCGCAGGCGCCAGACGATACGGGGCACGAGAAATCGGAGCTGTGCCGGGCACCAGCTCAATGCTGAAGTCTATCTCCCTCCTCGGAGGAAAACCAGGAATCTCTTCCGGAAAAACATCGGGAAAGTGTCGCACTAAGGGAACGTCACTCAGCTGCACACGAGAAGAAGAAGACGCATCCAAAGCTTAGATCAGAAAACCCGCATTCCCTAAGGACAGAAAGCTGAACATCTCCATTGCTGAGACTAAGGGGATCTTTGATCGAGAATCCTGGCCGTAGAAATCCCACTTCTCGCCAGAAAAAGGCCTAAAACGAACAATCCCATGGAAGCAATCCACGGAGGCCCTATAGTTGGACAACATATCCATCCCAACTATACAATCGAAATCCAACAACAGAAGGTTGATCAAACTCGCCACCAACACATGCTCGCCAAAACGCAACATGCCATCTAGCAAAACCTCCTGGGAGAACAGGCTAACACCGCCAGGGGTAGAAACAGAAACAGCATCGCAAAAATTGATGGTAAACCATGCTTAACAACAAACGAATCAGAGATAAACGAATGCGATGCACCGGTGCCAAACAACACACGTGCAGGAAAATCGAAAGCGAGACATGTACCTGCGATCACCCGTCCCGGCATCTCCTCCGCCTGCTCCCTAGTGATGTCGTTGGCCTGAGCATGCTGAGGTCCAGAGTAAAAAGGCTGATACGACTGTCCGAATCGCGACGGACCAGGCTGCTGGAAAGGCGTGAACTGAGTGTCACCAATCCTGGGCTTCTGAAACTGAGGGGAACGACCCCTAGACTGACCTCCACGACCCTGAGGCTGGGCCGTGGTCTTCTGTGATCCAGCTGACGGACACACTCTAGAAAAATGCCCGTACTGACCACAAATATTGCAGGAACCCTGCACACCAACACACTGGGTAGAAGGATGCTTTCCACCACAAAAACTACAAAACTTAGCCCGAGAACCACTGCTACTCCTGAACCACAAGAGCCAGAACCCGACTTCTTCTTGAACTGCTGACCATGGGGTCGGAACCTCTGACGGCCAGACTGCTGAGTCACCTGCTGCTGAGGCTGCTGCTGCTGATGGGATGACTGGGACGCCTGAGAAGACTGCGCACCCTGACCAGTGGAACTACCACCCTGAGCCACCTGCTGCTTACGAGCCCGACGACTCCGCAAACCCTCCTCAATATCAATGGCACTATCAACTGCCTCAGCATACGTCTTGAGTTTGCTGGTCAGCACCATCTGATATAATTCCTCATTCAAGCCCTCTCTGGTCCTCTTGGACCTCTCCTGGCCAGAAACGTGCGGAACATATGCCAATAAAGAAGAGAACATACGTGCATACTCCCTCACCGTCATGGAGCCCTGCTCCAGATGATCGAACTCCCGCTCACGGGAAATCACATAAGACTCGGGTACATACTCCTGCCGGAAGGTCTCGCAAAAACAGCCCCAAGAGATCCCAACGCGGTCTCAACAGGTACTCAAGCGCTCGCACCAGCGCTCTGCCGCCTTCCTAAGCAAGAGGGTCACCAAACTCAGCCGAAGATCATCATCATACTGAACCCGATCGAAAAGACCAATAATGTTCCAGAGCCACGAGTCTGCATCCTCACTAGACTCGTCACCATTAAAAACCGGAGGGTTCATCCGCTGAAACCTCGCTATAACAACATCCATCCGCTCCACAAGAGCAGGAAAGTCACCAACTTCCTCCTCATCATCATGCCCAACATGGCTACGACTACGAGCACTACCCTGATCCTCGTTATATCCTGCCGATTCCTCAAACTGCCCCCTACCTCTACCACGACGTCTAGGAGGCATCTAAAAATACACTCAACGGGATAAGCAACACGAAACAGATACAGCATAGATATCGCAACAATATACAGCACATAAGTTACATAGTCAAGCACATGCAACATACGACACTGTTCCTAGACTCAAGTGAGATCAAAGAAATCGAGCTTATCCCAGCTTAAGCTCTGATACCAAAATTGTCAAGCCTCGTGCTCACAACAGAGATAAAAAAACGCACAAACAAGCGGAAGCTAATAAAAAGCGGGTAAAATTTTTTCTTTGGCCTGACGGTTTAAAACAATATAATTTAAAATAGTGCGATACACAAAATAGATATCCCAGATTACGAAACCGACAAAACAACAAATGGCTACAATCCATAACAATATAGTATAGCATTCAAACACAAGTATCAGACTCCAACCACTGGATACAACAACTAAGCACAGGGCATCCCCTGGCTAACTGTACTGATACATATAAATATGCTATATGCAACTGGGATACTCTAACCACCTCCTGGGGCACCTCCAGCTGGGTTAAAGCCACGACCAGCTGTAAAACCTAGGTTCCCTGAAAACAACACAAGCAAGGAAAACAAACCAAGCCCCAGAGGGAATTGAGGTCAAACCCCAGTACGAAGAGAAACTGAAACAGCTAAAGAAAAGCATAAGATAAAATGCAGATGCTATGCATGAGACACCGGATAACAACTGAATGCTTCAATCGAAAAGGGAGCCAAGGAACTCAAACATAGCTCAGCGAGATCTGGAACGAATCAGTGGCCACGGGGTGTGTTCAAAGTATGGTAATGAGCCACTCGCCTTGACACTACACCCGAATACCAGATGCATCAAACAACTCGACCTGCTGTTGCCTCGCCCAAGAACTGTGGTAGTTAACCACTCGGTGCATGGTGGCAAACAAACCCAGCAGGGAGATGAGAGTGCGGTATCGCGGCTCGCCCTCGCATCCTGTAAGAATCAAACAACAACAATACAACAAGATACAAGGCTGCATGATACAATACACGAGGGATCTGAAATATGCGTGAACAAATGCGTATATGCAATTCACATAAAAAAGCTAGCATAAACACCGATGCACAACAAGCAATACACAGCAATGTTCACCAAGACATCCCAGCAGCCTCACATTATATCTCACGCAACTTCCAAGCTATCACAAGCTCAAATCCGTAACTCACTTTCTGTGCAACGATTACCACAATTCAAGGCCCGTGAAATCTGATCCTGAACTGCTGAACACACACAAGATACAGGGAAAACATCAACAAAAGCTCACGGCCAACTACAGAAAGTCACGGCTGGGAGTCCTACGCTCAACCAGCAACTAACACCCTAATACAACTTAACAGGAAGCTCAATTCAAGGCTAGGAACAAAATCTCATCCAAATTCGAAAGGCTACCTGAACGCGCAACCACACGGTAGAAAGACAGTAGCTTCGAGATTTCGCTCCAGCCCACTACAGCCTCCAAAAGGGCTCTCAATCAAAATATCGTCAAGATAGGAGTCCAACGCTACCTCAAACGTGATGAACGGTGGCCGGAATCAACGGGAATTCGCCGGAGAAACTCACGGTGAACAGTACTAGGATTCGAGAAACAGAGGTCGACAATCGAGAGAATATTTCGCTAAGTATGGGATCTGGTACTCAAAATCGAAGACCAATTATTCCTTAAATACATCTCGCAACTGCTGAAATCTGGTTAAAATGTCCATCGACAAAACCAGCAGTTGCGTTACTAAAATCCCAACCAGCAGTCGCGTAACAACCAACGGCTGATACAAATATACTAGACGCGCGTAAAATAACCAGATGCAAGCTACATTAGGGTTGACCATTGTTGACATCTGCTCTCAGCTGGACAACCAGACGACACACATGCGAACAAATCTCTCGCAGCTGGTACCAGACGCAACACCCCAAAACGGCGTCGTATCCAACTTATCAAAACTCTATCGTTTTGCCCTCAACAAACAAAATAAAGCAGCGGCTGGTTACAAACACGCTACCAGACTTCACTAAAATACAATGCATCCAGATTTCATAAAAACGACGGCGTAACACAATCTCGCGCTATCAATTAAATGCTGTGACTGGATTTCACCACCGACCAGCTTTCACCATAAACAAGATCTCACCACAAAATACCAAAGTTTCCAGAATTGCTTCAAACACCGATTAATCCAACAATTAATCTCATTTGATTTCCAGGTCTCACATGGTGTGCAAGCTGGTTCAGTTCCCAAATGTGAGTTGGTGCACTGACCGAAATCTTCAACGCAATATCAAGTCGACAACACAATCAAGGGAAGACATTGAACAACCAGATCGGACAGAAGCGATTCCTAGTGCGTGAGATTTTATCTTCGAGAAATTGAATATACACTGTAAATATCACACACGATTCACTCACATATTTGAGAGAGATGATTAGATTAACTGAGTGAATCAAAAACAAAAACTAATTCCATTTAGTCTTTGGACAAAGACGTTAAACAAGTCTGTTGTCTTTTGCACTGATACGTTAAAGAATTGTGTGTAGCCTTTCTCACTGAGGCGTAAAAGAAGTGAAGTTAGACACACGGCTTGCGGGCTGGTGTGCATAGATGACAAGGATTTCTTGCAGCTCGAGGGCTTTCGGATAGGGTTGCAGCGTGGGCCGTTGTAATCAAAGTCTTCTAGTGGATCCTTCCCGTTGCAGAAGAAGGGGATACGTAGGAGATTCAGCTCCGAACTTCCATAAACAAATCGCACCGTATTATTTCTTTCCAGCTTACTGCATTCATACGCATTGCATATTTTACAATTGCAATTAAACTATTAACTGGCTTTCGATTATAAGAGTTCAGTTTGAGTTGTTTTCGCATGATTTTATTTCATTACTCAATTTGTATCTCGATGCACTTAAACTTTACTGAGCTATTGCAGCTCAAGTTTTAAATGAACCAGATCGCATATGTTGAACTAGCTAGCAGAGCCGCTGGTGCATTTCGTGCACGATCATGTTCCCCTGTTGGGTGCTGCTTTTATTTTCAAAAACATTTAAAATAAACGCAACTTGAGGGTTCGGTGTCTTAGGCTGTGTGAGAGCTCATGAACCCCCACCCCCCATAATCGATCCTAACAAATACTAGCTCTGCTGATATATTAAATATATGGTTGCGATTTCTTTCCTCTAAATGGTGGATCTTTTCCTTTTTATTGAGTATCTATATATTTTAAAAGTGTTTCTTTTAAAATCAAAACCCACCAATCGATGTATGACACGTGTGTTGTCAGTATACTAAGACGCAAAAAAATATTTTTTTTCTCTCACCATTCAACTTCTATATATGGTCTTTCTTCTCATATTATTCGATTACCATTGCTACCTTGGTTTTCCTACTTCTCTTGTATAAAAATCTCTCACGCAGTCAAGCAATCCAACAGCAATGGCCCTTGTATTCGCTCAAAATGACCTCCAGTACACTTTGATTCAGTTCTCAGCCTTCCCATCAGGGGAATGTGGAAGGTATTCAAAGCTCTGGATTCCTCTGGACTCAGAGTCTTCTTGGGTGCTCAGCGTAAATTTATGCGGAGGATCGTCAAAAATTTTTCGCCAACGCTAAACTGGAGCGAAACGTTATGGTCAGCACAGTCCGTGTGTCACGTCCCGAGATTGAGACACATGAAATCCGTGATGCTTAACAGTAATACATTGTAAAACATCAAGCCTCGTAGTATAGAACGAAAACCAGTCTATTACATAATCAGAACCAATCGTATTTACAACTTTGAATAACAGAATTGCGGAAGCAAAATAATAGAATTTAAGGATATCTTCACCAGCCCCAAAAATTGTCTTGATCCTCTTTTTCAATCTTCTCTTCATTCTTATCTGTATGGGAAAACTATGGGTGAGTGTTTGGAGAAACACTCGGCAAGTGGGGGAATCATTCTAGCATAACAACTTCATACATCGGTATATTGAATTTGAAACGCACCATGAACAGATAACAGAGAACAAGTAGCACTGATATATACTTTGTTTCTATGGTTTACTGATCAGTCCCTAACTTTTACTCCTCTAAGGGGGCGAGGCCTTAATCATATCATTTGATTCAGAGTGCAGAATTTTGTAGACCCACATCACGATAGTAATAACTGTGCTAGAAACAGTGCGTGGATCATAACATGTACTTGACACGAAACAAATGCTCGAACGATAATTCAAAAAAAATAGGACTTGGTATGAAAATAATATACTTTATTACAAATTAATATACTAGAAAAAACCCACTACCTTGAAATCTTGAACAAAATGTGGACGAAACTTGGAGTTTTTTGGAAAAAACTTTGTACGAAACCTTAGGAAACACTGTGGCAGAACTTTCACTCAAAACTATCATCTCTATCAACTCGAAATATCAGAATGTATGATTGTGTTCGCTTGCATCCTCTTGTGCAAAGACAAGGTATTTATAGGTGAAGGATGGAGAGGTGAAAGGCCAGCCTTAATGGCCATATTTTTATGGTCATAATGGACATAAAATGTGAATAATGGGGGATATAATGTGGTCAAAATGGCTGTTACAAATTGGTGTTTGATCCTTCAAAACTTGAATTTATTTGATGTTGTATTTGGTAAAATATTGTGTCTCAATGCATGCTGTCTAATCTAGGTTGTTACAATTTGAAAAATATAGCTTACAAATCTGAGGACCGTAATTAGTCGAGGTAATTAGTGGCTTAATCAGTCCAAATTAGTAATTAATTAATCGAGATTAATCAGCTTAGAGAGGATCAATTGAGGTGGATCAGCTCCGATATAAGCTGATCCTGCAGTTCCTGCTAAACTGGTGATGCATGAAGCTGCTTTGGATTTCAGTTTAGACAGCACGGGTGTGAGCTGATTCAGTGGCCTGTGCTGGTCGTAGGAGAGCATGATGTTAGAGTTTCTGGAGTTTCTGTTGCAGCTCGGAGGACACTGGATATATAGTTTGTAGAATTCAGCTTGGAAGATTTCTGAGTGGTTGCGAGCTGGACCAGATCGCGTGCTGACAGATTAACATTGTGTTGTGTTGTGTCGTGCTGAGTTCGTGAGCTGATGCTGCTTTAGCGTGAACTAGTCCTGTGCAACGGTTTGAGCTCATAGAAGTTTACGATGTATGCATAAGCTGGATGCAGCTTTGGGCCTGAAGCTATGTCACGAGCTGTGTAGACCCTGGAGAGTTGGGTTGACCATCACGAGCTGATTGAACTGATCTGAGAGCTTTGTGGTCTGTATGGGACAGTGAAAGCTGAATAGAGTATCGTAAGCTGACTGAATGATGTGTACTGAGCTGATGTACGTATTGTTAGCGGACAAGAGAGTACGCGACCTGAGCTGGTCGACGTAAGCTGAATAGTGTAAGCTGATTTTTGGGAGCGCTTACTGTTCTGAGATCGTAAGCTGAGCGGAGTGCTCTAAGCTGATGTACGTACTACTGGATGAGAATCAGGTGTCTGAGTTGAGTTTCTTTATGAGGAGTCTGTTAATCTTGTGGAATAGTTCCGAGCTGAACTGCTGGCTTGAAGGAGTCTTCTGACAAGAGCTGATTTGTAGATAACAACATAGAGGCGAACGTTTTGAGAGTTTCGCTGTGTGAGCGTAAGCTGGGTTCAGCTTAGGGAGGTTCTGGGTGCCTGAGCTGATAGTTCAGATCGCAAGTGCTGTGGGTCGAGTGTTTTGGTGATCTCAGCTTTGGCGAGGACTGTTCTTTACGCGTGAGCTGGTAAGTGTGTGATATGGCCTGTGGCTGCGAGCTGTGCCTATGGACATGTTGTGAGATATTCCGAGCTAGGTGTTATGAGCTGAGATCGTTGCTGGCAGTTTTGGTTATCGCAAGCTGGATAGAGCATCCTGATCTGGTTGCTAGGGTGCGATCTAATCGTTAGTGGTGTAAGCTATTTTGGGTGGTACTGTGCGTTCGAGTTGTGCTGACCCATTGACACTTGATCTGTCTTTTAGCGAGCTGGCAGTATAGCATCTTTGTGCTGTTGGTAGTTGAGAAGCGAGATGTAACCTGCATTCAGTTTTGGGGATGCGACTGATGTCCCTTGCTGAGTAGACAGATCGCGAGAGGTCCGAACTGTTTGGTAAAACCAGTCTAGGCATGAGCCTTTTTGGTAGAACAGCCTTGGAGAAGTCTGTTGATAGTTTCTGGGTCAGTGGAGAGCAGTTAGGTCGATCAGATTAGCTGTAGAGAGCGTGATCTGATCTGCTGCTGTGTTCTGCATTTCTGTGTGTGGCGTAGACAGTTTGTGCAGACATTTTGGGTGAGAGCTGATCGTTCTTACTCCTGAGCTGGAGTAGTGCACGAGAGCTGTTAGTGTACGAGAGCTGATCTGGGTTGGTGAGCACGATCTGGGGTGATGCGAGAGAGCTCAGTGTGGTTCATGAGATGAATGTACACGAGAGCTGAAACGTGTGCGAAAGATAAACAGATGGGAGCTGTTTGGATGCATGAGCTGAGCTTCTTTGCCTGGGTTGAATACAGTGAGGAGGTCTGAGCTGATCTGAGCCGTAATCTACTGAGAGCGTGGTCTGTAAAGCGTGAGTTGTTGGATGCGAGAGCTGGGGGTATGTGCATGCTGAGCTGTACGCAGGGCTGTATACATGAAGAGGCCTGAGATATGCTTAAATCACTGTAGTCATGATCTGTTGAGCAGTCAGTATAAATACCCTCTCGTTGACCAACACTTAGTTATTTTAGACCACACCTTCCCTTATCTTTTTCTGGAAGTTCACGGGAGGTATTTTCCAAACCCTAACGGTTACTGTTCACTCGTCTTAGTATTTCCAGATCATCGGAGTTTGGCCGGTTAGTTTTGAGTGAGGGTACATCGGTTCGAAACCTATCTTTAGAGGCGACATTTCAGTACCAGTTTGGAGCCGAGAGGAGGCTGGACGGAGGAAGCCGTTGAAAGACTGTGTGAGCCATGTACTGTGATTTTCGACTGATTTGAGATTTGTTTTAGGTAACCAAAGCTGTTAGATTATTTTTCGAGACTTAGTTGTTCTTACATTAAGATAGGTTGAACTTTGAGGTTGAGTGCAGGATGGTCGAATGATGAAGCTTCGGCCGTGAGCTTTTGAGCTTGAGTTGAGCTGATTTCTTAGATGTTGTGTAGATGTGAGCTTCTGGCCCTGAGTTGTTGGCCGAGAACTGAGCATCGCAGAGAGTGTTTTCTTCCCCAGCCGTGAGCCTTGAGTGGAGGTTTTGGTGTTGGCATATGGTGGCGGATCCGGATCCCACTTCCCGGGAGCGCAGGGGAAATTAAAAAATTGCCCCGGAAAGCGTTCAATACATCAATATAAATCTACAAACATACATAGGGTGTTCGTATATTTGTTACCTTGCTGGCGTCTAGGCGCCTGGCTCCAACAAGAAATCACAGGGAAAATCTGGCTCTTCTCGGTAGGCGGCGGTAGATCCTCCAATCAGGTCCACGACCGGAATCAATCTTCCTCCGTCAATCTGCACTAGAAGACTTGACGGATTTTATCAAGGACGGAATCTCCTCAGCACGACGATCGGAGCAAGTCCGATCACGGGGCGGCGGACGGCGGCGGCACACGGCGTGCGTGAGGTTGTGGAGAGGGGGCGGCTGAGACTTAGGTCTTGGAGGCTAGGGTTAGTTGTTATGTTGTGTGTGTCATTAAGCCCTAACCAACTTAATTGATAAAGATGGTAGATGGGCTTGACGGGATTGGGTGAGACCCCGATGCATGTAGGAGTCGATGCATCGTTGTCGAGGATTCACCGCTCGCAGACATGCGTGGATATCCTAGTCCAAAATGACGGTTTTGCCCTCAACAGTGGGAAATCGCAATTTGACCCCTGTTGACTTTTAGGAAGTCGCACTCCCTAAAATCCTCTTCCTATGCTCAACACATTGAGCTCAGTTTCCGTGCGGGAATCATGAATCCAGTACTTGTGTGACCCTCAATGGTTCAGGGATACAGCTAGCCGTGGACCCACAACCATTGCGGCTCCGAAATCACAATTTCGGACATGCCCATCGGATCATGGTAAAGCACCTAGCAACATCACCCCATGATCCCCTAGGTATCACTGATAGTGCCTGCAAGAACCAGTTGGTTGTGGTTAGCGTATAGTACGGTCCTTTCAACACATATATCACGATCAGATCAACGACCATTGGTAAATCGAGAGTCGCTAGAGATCCGATAGCTATGCATACATCTTGGAGATCGAATAGTGACATCGCGAGTTTTATTAGGTAAACCCATTTACCTAAAACACTTCTAGTACTCTTGCCAGAGATTTATACACTATTATCCCCTCAGATAGCATAGTATATCCACGCATGAGAGCGAGCGGTGAATCCTCGAAAACGAAGCATCGACTCCTACATGCATCGGGACCTCACCCAATCCTGCCTCCTAATGACCCCAAGTGAGTCGGTAAACGGGTCAAAGTGAGACGCCTATCATGTAGAGTCTCAATGACGTTTCGAGTAGTGAGGACTAATCAGTACAACCAAGACCTCGGACTTATCCACTCAACAAATGGTAACCACATGGAAAGTCCGAACGAGGGTAGTTCGATAGATCACCAGGTCTCTATCCATCTGCATGCTCAGAACATCACAATGTTCCCTACCAATGAAACATGGTACTTCACATCGCAGATGCTAGTCTCAAGCTCGGGCGGCCTTATCCTCATTTTGACGGCCCAATCGACTAGGAACGTATTCATAATACACAGTGACTATTAGATGTGTTTCATGATAGCCATCATATCCACTATCACATCTAACATACACTATGGTGCATTCTAGGTCTTTATCCAACACAATTGTTAACATTATAAATCATAATGAAAATAAAGAATGCCATAAATAAATGTGAATATCATATATAAAGACTGTCATATACAAGAGTCAATAAAACCCACAAGCCACAAGTTGGCTAGTTGGGCATCTACTCTAATAATCTCCCACTTGCCCTATAGCCAACTACTCATCAGACGCAGTCCCATTGTTTCGCGATGTTTTTCAAACAACGGTCCTGGCAAGGGCTTCGTAAGTGGATCAGTAATGTTGTCCGCAGAGGCGACTCTCTCAACTGCTATGTCACCTCTAGCCATAATATCCCGGATTATGTGGTATTTACTAACTATATGTTTGGATCTTTGGTGAGACCTAGGCTCCTTTGCTTGCGCAACGGCACCCGTGTTGTTGCAGTACACCGGGACTGGACCAACTCCATTAGGAACGACGCCCAACTCTTGGACGAAATTCCTTATCCAAACCGCCTCCTTAGCAGCAGCTGATGCTGCGATGTACTCAGCCTCAGTGGTTGAATCCGCGATGGTTTCTTGCTTGGAACTCTTCCAAGAGACATCACCACCATTGAGCATGAATACAAATCCAGAGGTAGA
Source organism: Dorcoceras hygrometricum (assembly GCA_001598015.1). Lineage (NCBI taxonomy): Eukaryota > Viridiplantae > Streptophyta > Magnoliopsida > Lamiales > Gesneriaceae > Dorcoceras > Dorcoceras hygrometricum. Next base: position 838 of record KV001814.1, on the reverse strand, counting down.
CTTCGAATCATCCATGTCGCATTGGAAGCTAGAATCAGTGTAGCCTTCCAATTTCAGTTCACCACCCCCATAGACCATGAACATATTCTTAGTCCTTCGCAAGTACTTAAGAATATCCTTCACATCCTTCCAATTCAATTGGCCGGGGTTGGCCTGATAGCGGCTCGTGACACTCAGAGCATATGTGACATCCGGTTTAGTCGAGATCATGCCATACATAATACTACCTATTGCCGAGGCATATGGCACACGTGCCATACTCTCTATCTCCTCATCAATCTTCGGATACATAGACTTAGATAGAGTGACCCCGTGGCACATGGTAGGTGTCCCCTCTTGGACTCTTCCATAGAGAACCGCTTAAGTATGGTATCGATGTAGGTGGCTTGGGTGAGTCCGAGCATCCGTTTCGATCTATCTCGATAGATCTGTATTCCAAGAATATAGGATGCTTCACCCATGTCCTTCATCGAGAATCTACTAGACAACCATACTTTAGTTGACTGCAGCATTCCTACATCATTCCCAATTAGTAGAATGTCATCAACGTAAAGTACAAGGAATGTCACAGCACTTTTAACTACCTTCTTATATACACATGGCTCCTCGGGATTCTTGATTAAATCAAATTCCTTAATTTTTTCATCGAATCTCAGGTTCCAACTCCTCGATTCTTGTTTGAGACCGTAGATCGATCTCTGAAGTTTGCATACCTTATGCTCACTTCCCACAGATGTGAAACCCTCAGGCTGCGTCGTATAGATCTCTTCCTTAATGTTTCCATTGTGGAACGCAGTTTTCACATCCATTTGCCATATCTCCTAGTCGTACCATGCGG
>KV001813.1:4740-24344 GCA_001598015.1 Dorcoceras hygrometricum | reverse complement strand
TGGCGTCGCGCGCGCTGTGTCGCGCGCGAGGCGGCGGCCGGCCGATTGATTTTAAAAATTTTCTTTGTTTCGATTTGAAAATTTGAGAGATCTAGATACAATATGGCATAAAGTATTGATCAGATCCGAAAAACACTGGCTCTGATACCACTGTTGGGGATCCGGATCACGCCCCCCGGCGAGGCAGCGGAAGAACAGAAAATAGATGCCGGGAGATGATCAATACAAAAAACTAATAACAATTAATGTGACATTCATAGGGTGTTCAAAACACTACCTTGCTGGCACTTGTGCCTGGCTCCGACCGGTTTCGTAAAGAAAGCGGCACTTCACGGTAGATAACGCCAATCCGGTCCACGACCAGAATCGATCTCCCTCCAATCAGCCTGCACTAGAAGACTGAAGGATTTATCGCCCACGAATTCTACTCGAAAAACTAGGCCGGAAACAGTTTTTCGGCGAAGCGGCGGCGGCGGGCGGCGCACGGCGGCGGCAGCGTGAGGATGTTGAAGAGAAGGGGCGGCGCAGACTTCTAGGTTTAGGGTTTAGGAGTTGTGTTATGAATTGAGTTAATGATTAAAGTCCTTAAGTCTACATTAAGTAGACTAACAATGAACTTGGACAGGCCCATTGGGCCCGGGTCCAAATGACGATATCCATTGCTGCGACTTCATCGTAACTCCGATCGCCGATCAGATCGGACCGATCGACTCAGTTTCCAAAACCGAATGTTATGATGTGAAACACAATTTTTCAGATCATCTAACCCTAAATTGCAAAATGACCGTTTTGCCCCTCAACATCGACAAATAACGATTTGACCTCTGTTGACCTTTTAGGAAGTCACACTCCCAAAATCCTCTTCGTATGCTCAACACATTGAGCTGAGTATCCGTGCGGGAATCTCGAATCCAGTATTTGTGTGACCCTCAATGGTTCAGGGATACAGCTAGCCGTGGGCCCACAACCATTGCGGCTCCGGAATCACAATTCCGGACTTGCCCATCGGATCATGGTAAAGAGTCTAGCAACATCGCCCCATGATCCCCTAGGTATCACTGATAGTGCCTGCAAGAACCAGTTGGTCGTGGTTAGCGTACAGTACGGTCCTTTCAATCCATTTATCCCGATCAGATCAACGATCATTGGTAAATCGAGAGTCGCTATAGATCCGATAGCCATACATACATCTTGGAGATCGAATAGTGACATCGCGAGTGTAACTAGGTAAACACATTTACCTAAAACACTTCTAGTACTCTGGCCAGAGATTTATACACTATTATCCCCTCAGATAGCATAGGACATCCACGCATGTCTGCGAGCGGTGAATCCATACATCTTGGAGATCGATAGTGACATCGCGAGTGTAACTAGGTAAACACATTTACCTAAAACACTTCTAGTACTCTGGCCAGAGATTTATACACTATTATCCCCTCAGATAGCATAGGACATCCACGCATGTCTGCGAGCGGTGAATCCTCGACAACGATACATCGACTCCTACATGCATCGGGGTCTCACCCAATCCCGACGCCTTATGACCCCAAGTGAGTCGGCAAACGGGTCAAAGTGAGACGCCTATCATGTAGAGTCTCAATGACGTTTCGAGTCGTGAGGACTAATCAGTACAACCAAGACCTCGGACTTATCCACTCGACAAATGGTAACCACTTGAAAAGTCCGAACGAGGGTAGTTCGATAGATCACCAGGTCATTATCTATCTGCATGCTCAGAATATCACAATGCTCCCTACCAATGAAACATGGTACTTCGCATCGCAGATACTAGTCTCAAACTCGGGCGGCCTTATCCTCATTTTGACAGCCCAATCGACTAGGAACAGTTCAGAATACATAGTGACTATTAGATGTGTTTCATGATAGCCGTCATACCCACTATCACATCTAACTTACACTTTAGTATATTCTAGGTCTTTACTCAACGCAATTGTTAATCATTACACACATAATGAAAGTAAAGAACGCCATATAAATAAATGCGAATATCATATATAAAGATTGTCATATGCAAGAGTCTATAAACCCACATGCCACAAGTTGGCTAGTTGGGCATCTACTCTAACAGCATGGTTATTGGATCTCTAGCGACTCTCTATTTACCAATGGTCGTTGATCTGATCGGGATATATGTGTTGAAAGGACCGTATTGTACGCTAACCATGACCAACTGGTTCTTGCAAGCACTATCAGTGATACCTAGGGAATCATGGGGCGATGTTGCTAGGCGCTTTACCATGATCCGATGGGCTAGTCCGAAAATGTAGTTTCGGAGTCACACATGTTGTGGGCCCACGGCTAGCTGTATCCCTGAACCATTGAGGGTCACACAAGTACTGGTTTCTCGATTCCCGCATGGAAATTAAGCTCAATTTGTTAAGCATATGAGGAGGAAGGATGGAAGTGCGACTTCCTAAAGGTCAACAGGGGTCAAAATGCAATTTTCCCAAAGTTTGGGCTAGTTTGACTATCCTTGAAACTTGGAGGGGCTAAACTGCAATTTTGGAATAGGTGGTCTGAAAAATTGTTTTCGCTTCATAATACTCAGTTTTGTAAACTGTGTAGATCGGTGCGATCTGATCGTCGATCGGGATTATGATGAAGCCACGGTGATAGACTTGAACCGAATGTTCATATGGACCTGGGCCTGCCCCAGGCCCATTGGACTGGTCCAAGCCCATCACATGTCTATATATATATGTTCTAGGCTAGGGTTACATACACAACAACTCTACACTCCAAACCTTAGAGCACTAGCCGCCCCTCTCCCTCCATTCTCCCTCACGGCCCCCGCCCACCTTGCGTCGTCTCCCGTCGGCCGCCGCCCCCCGCCGTCCGTTGCCATCGTGGTTGGAATTGTTCCGACCACCTCGACGAGGAGATTCCGTCCGTGATAAATTCGTCACGTTTTCTAGTGCAGACTGACGAAGGAGTCGTGATTCCAGTCGTGGATCGGATTAGGAGAACGACAACTGCCAACCGTTGAAGTACCAATTTCCTCGTGAAATTGGTCGGAGCCAGGCGCCTAGACGCTAGCAAGGTACCAAATCTAAACACCCTATGGATGTTTATTGTTTATTTATGTTATGTATTGACCGTTTCCGGTGCAAATTTTTAAATCTTCCGCTGCGTCCCGGGAACGGGATCCGGATCCGCCGCTGCGCCAACACCAGAGACCAAGCAAACATATCCTTGTTCTCTTTCAGGTAGCTGGTGAGCTGATTTTTTTATTGCCTTTAGTAAGGTTTGGTCCATATTCATGATACCTATTGGAGAGACAAGAACCACCTCCTCTATTTCTTCCTATGTAATCACTTGAAAGTCCTCCCCGATGATATGCACATGCTCGTGCACTCAATAATCTTGACAGCCTTCTGCTTTAATCTTACCTTCTCAACATAGCCCTTCCTAGCTACTTTTCGATCTCCCAAAACTTCTCCAATTGATTTGGTGTAGAGCTGAGGCCACAACCATGAAACCAACATTGCTAGCCTCCATAGAATAACGTTGTATCAGGAAGATGCGTCTACCACAGTAAACTCGACAACATGATTATTTCTTAGTTTAACACTCCCGAGTGATAGAGGTAAGTGAACGACCCCTACAATAGAGAATGTCCAGTGAATCCGAACAACGGGGTTTGAACAGGATCCATACGGTGCTCTCTTAAGTCCATTTGGTCTATGACTTCTTTAAATATTATATTAACAGAGCTTCCAGAATTCATTAATATACGGGTCACGTCATAGTTTGCGATAATGGCCTTAATCATGAGGGCATCGTTATATGTATCGATCCCTCCTTACAGGTCCTCGAGTCTAAGAAAATGGTGGGCTCGGTTATCTTCTTCCCCTTCCTACCTCTGAGTTCTCTAGGCATCGACTCCCAAACTTTCGAGCTTGGCTGGAGTCCCCATTAGTGGGTCCTTATGTGATTATGTTGACAAAACTCCCCAGGGTTATGGTGAATGGGGCTCTCCCCAAGTCTGATACATGTCGTGCCCTGGATTACCTCTGTCTTGATTAGGCACCTTTCTATCTCTTCGACAGATCCCTTCATCACTCCCACTCTTAGGGGGTTGAGGTGGTCCTTTGCCGACCATAATTGATCTTACATCGGGATTGTGCTGGATGATACGTCCAAATCCTGATCCAGAAGGTGACATTCGATGGTGGCACGGCAATAATCCATGTGAAAATCACAGAATTTCTATACTTGAGGTTTCGTGGGCCCCCTTCACTCCAGGGGGTCTTTGAAATAGTCTCTTGTCGTCACAAATTTCTAGTGCTCATGTCTTGTTAGCCTTCAAAGGTTTAAGGACCACAAACTTTTCTAACAGTGAAGGGACGTTAGGACGTGTAGGCCGAGGCACCGCTTTATCCAGCCAAGGTTCCTTGGATGGTTTGAGGGGGGCATTTTGGTCGACCCTTCGAGCGGTTTTTACCTCTTCCACATTAACATATTACTTGGCTTGGATGAGGAGTTCATCAAACATCTTTGGTTGTTTCTTTACTAGGGATCTGAAAAAATTTCCTCCTCACAAGCCCTAGGTGAAGGCCCTGATCAGCAGAACTGGACACACCGAAGGCAGTTCAACAATTGTTCTATAGAAGCATCTTGTGTTCCCAGAGGTTCTATTGTTCCCTCCGTTTAATGCTGAATAGATTTAACGTTGTCATTGGCTACTTCTTATGCTTGCGAACTGGTGGAGGAAATCTTGCTAAAGTCCTCGAACAGCAAATCCCCCTTGCAAAGTGAAGGTTGAACAATTGTTGAGCCGATCTCACCAGGGTGTCCAGGAAGACCCTGCATTTAACTTGAACCTATAAAGGTGCTCCTCGGAATCTCCAAGATTTGGGAATTTAAATATGGAGGGAGCTCAGCAGTCAACACCTCCCACCGAGGGCATTGTATGTCCTGGAGGCGGCGGCGGTCCAGACCTTCCCTCTTTCAGGCGCTAGACCTCTTCCATGAGACTCCTAATCTCGTCCAGATGTGCTTCTTGATTATGAGTATACCACATCTCTCGCATATGTTCCACCTCTTCTCTCAGTTTCCTCATTTATTCTAGCTGAGGATTTGTCCAGGGAAGTGGATTAGCGTCTTGTTTCCGGGCCAACACATGTTCAACCGCAGCTGCCACCAGCTGACAATATGGGCTGTTGTGAGACCTTGATTCTCTGGCCGTCGATGCATACCACGCTCTCCCATATCGATGACGGTATAACTTTTTCTTGGTGGTATCTTCTTTCTCTTTCTTGCGTTTCATACATATGGAGCCAATTGATGTAACCGAATTTTCACTCAGTCAATGAGCCTCTCGAAATTCTTTCCTTCTGTTTCTCGGGATAATTTTGCTCGGGATATACACGAGCCCTCGAGAAACTGTTGTCTCTTGTGATAACCTAAAATCACAATAACAAGTTAGAGGATACCATAAGTATTTCTGCTAGGGCCTCCGATGCTTAAGTTATGTCGAGTTCAAAAAATATATGGTCAAAGGCTAAAAAATGATCTTCTTGCGAAGTGAGGCATACTGGTTAAAGGCAACATCATGAGTTAGTTAGGGATGATAATTTTTTCCATAGGTTCGGGCCCCCGAATATCCTAAATGGGGCAGTTTTGGGGATACTATCCCCATCCTGAACCCACTCCAACAACAACAACAATAATAATAATAATAATAATAATAATAATAATAATAATAATATTAATAATAATGATAATAACAACAACAATAATATTATTAGTCTTATTTCATGCATATTTAGATGATTAAAAACATTCAAAACATAAATAATAAGTTATTAATATCATATATATATTTAATAATATATTATTGACTAATAATAGTGTGTAATAGTAAATAATATATATTATCATATATATTGAAAAAGTGTATTTAATAATAGTATAGAATAATAAATAATATATATATATTAATATATTAGATGGGGGGATGGAAACTCATTCTCATCCCGCGATTAGTTAGAATAAAAATTTCCTTTTGAACGCCATCGTGAACGATCAAACATATCTTCATCACCGTTTTTTCTTAGAAGGTTCCCAGAAAATATTCAAACGAATCCAACGCTTTCGGTATTACTTTATTATATTGGCATCATTTAGGAGTGGATCGAATCTCCGCCATCTGTTGTCACCTACGTCTTTTCTCTATATAAATCCCGGAGATCAAACTCTACGTGTAATTCTCTCCTTTTTTTTGCATTGTGAAGAAATTTTACTGAGAATATTGAAGAGCAAATCTTGTGTTTTGGAGAACAATGTCTGGAGGAATAGCGCGCGGAAGGCTCGCTGAAGAACGAAAGGCCTGGCGCAAAAATCATCCTCATGTTCGATTTGGATTTTCTTTTTTGTATCTTATTTTTTGTTTTGATTTCATTAATTTATGTTCTTTGATGTGATGTTTAAGTAGGAACATTTCGTGTAAAAATGCGTTATATTTTTCAGGGTTTTGTGGCTAAACCTGAGATGCTGCCCGATGGTACAGTGAATTTGATGGTGTGGAACTGCATAATCCCTGGTAAGGCTGGGGTAAGTATTTTACTGTATCTTAAGATGTTATTTGCTCAGTTAACGCTTCTTAATCAGAATTATTTGGACTTTGGATATGTTTTCATCATCCTTGGAATTATCGGTTTATATGTCTAAATAATTAAATAGTAAATAGTAAATGTAAATGAGACGAATGATTACAGACGGTGCTGGCGCTTTGCTAACTGTAGATTATCCGAAACTTGGTCCCATGTTCTTTAAACAGTGGCAGGAAATTCCCAACTTTTATTATCCGAAACTTTGGTCCCATGTTCTTTGGTGTGTCTTTGAATCTTTTTTTTAACAGTTATGGAGGCATTAATAGGTGAATGCCAAATTTGTTTCCTAAGTTGTCCCGTTTCCCGTATCCATTTTTAACTTGTCAAAGTTGGGTTTTGTTAGTCCTTTCACTATATTGCTGGATCAGCCACTTGCCATTGTCAAATGCTGACTTACCATGAAAAACTGGTAACGTGACACTCAAAGATTGATGACTTGTCACTCCGGCGAAATGGAATTAAAAACAAAGTTATAGGATTTAGATCTATCGTTGGCATAACGTAGAGGTCTGAATTTCCCATATTAATATTGTGCTTCCGGTTCTTACGGAAGCTCTTTCTTACCAGTCAAGTAGTAACTTGGTCCCAATATCTAGAGACGAAGAATGGCGTACATTGACCTCCCTCGCTTTACAAGTGTTAATTTTATATCGTACAAATAGATTGTGTTGCGACTTCGTACGGTTGTCTCAGTTATATACTACTATAGCCAAATCATAAATTAACGAGCCTAATATCTAGTTCTCTTTTCACCATCCAGATTTTGTATGATAGCGTATTAAATGTGAAGTTCAATACATTTGATTAAAACCGACAATGCATACCTTTTAGTTGCCCTTGTGATTATGAGAAGATCCATTGTCTTGAAGAATGCTCCAAGTTCCCAAATTTTATAGGTGAAGGTTCTTGCCTGAGTTAGATCAGACAAAAATCTATCGTTAAATCGTTTTGTGATCAATTAAGCCAGGGAAGAGGATATTCGTTTTCTTGTGCTCCTGTTTAGGTTTCAATAGTCTGAAGTTCTGAGTGAAATTTTCTTATGTTGACAGAATGATATTTATTGTTTTTTAGTTGATGGTAACTAGCTGTCATCATCTAGTTGTTAATTAATCTTGTCCCTAGCAGGATTATCTCTGTGTGTTAACTATAAAATTTGTTCAGTCTGATTGGGAAGGTGGTTTTTACCCTCTTACAATGCACTTTAGTGAAGATTATCCGAGCAAGCCACCAAAGTGTAAGTTTCCCCAAGGGTTTTTTCATCCTAATATTTACCCATCTGGAACCGTTTGCCTCTCAATCCTAAACGAGGATAGTGTAAGTACATTTTTGTTGCTTTTAGCCTTGTGACAATTATTGGCTCACTTCTAACTTCTTCACGTACTGCAAATCACAACTTTACTTGTTTCTAATCGTCCATAGGGGTGGCGACCAGCCATCACAGTGAAGCAAATCTTGGTTGGCATCCAGGATTTGTTGGATCAACCAAATCCATCTGATCCAGCACAAACTGATGGGTACCAACTCTTTATCCAGGTATATATTATAGCTTTTCTATCATATACCTATCTTACATGTTGCCTAGTTTTTCAAAGTCGATAGTCATCGAGAATGATTAAGTCTATTTGGAGCATATAAAAACGCAAGAATCATAACTAGTTCAAAATATAGGCTGACACTGGGAATGCAATAAGCTACTCAGGATCTTCGAGTGATAAAAGTTTCAAAATAATTTGCTGTTGGCTAGCAGGTTTATTCACTCATGTTACACATGCAGGATGCTGTTGAGTACAAGAAGAGGGTTCAGCAGCAAGCCAAGCAGTATCCACCTCTTATATGAAGGAGTACCGTATTTACTCCTGTTTCTGGTGATCGACGAAGCTTCTACGAAATCGTTTGTTTCTCCTAAGGGTTCTTGAATCTACCGTGGCCGACCATGGATCGCGAAGGTGAAGTGTAGCAATTCGGGTCGATTTGAGCTGTGTTTGATACTGAAATATGGTGCTTTTGATGTATGCTGGTTTGATAGTATGTTTTTAGTTGTAAACTGAAATTTGTGTGCTATTTAATTTAGCTTCTACCCTTCACAATTTTATTTATACTGAATAATGTTATGTATGTACCTCGAATATTTGATAATCCCAGGTAAAACCGGAATTTTCTAAGCTATTACAATTTACAATTACCCCATATTTTGAAGATATTGTTCTGAGATTGTATATTAGGGTGAACATTTATCGATACATGTGGGTGGCCATAGAAAAGACTTATCCGACCATATTAGCTTTTGAATTCCATCTTCACTTAAAAGAATAGACAATTCATTTTAATTTCAACCCCATGATCTAATGATATTTAGTATAACAATATATAAAACATCACTCACTACATATGTGACTATGTGAGGCACTTAACTATTCATAGTATTAACTTTTTTATTTTGATTTTTTTTTCCATCTATATTTAATTCAGTGCATTGTATTTGTCTAACTTAGGGAAGAAAGGCTGTAGTTAATGTATGACCTTTGATTTCTTCACCAACTATTGACTTTATCTGCATCGTAAGTTGAATGTGGGCGGCCAACATGTCTCATTCTCCAATTTCCGACTTCCCTGAGGGTTCGGTTATGTGCAAGAAAATGGGTCCTTTTTTCTTGAAAGGGCAAGAAAGTTAAAATATGTCATGCATTATATTAATTAACTAAAAGAATAACAACTCCTAGGATCAAGACAATTAATAAAAATCACGTTTTTAGTATTGTACTTGGATTGGTGAATTGACTATATTAATGATTTTGATGCTCTTTTAGTTGGGTTCAAAAGTTGGGATTAAATCAGTCAATTGAATCTTAAGATTTGTTGATTCCATGTACTTTCTAGCTTCTGAAACAAAGGCACTTATCTTCAAGATTCCCATTTTACAGTATTCTTTAATCACTTGAATCTAATCGAAAAATTGCAATTAAAAAAAAAAACTGATTTAATTGATCCTTTGTAACCTCATGTATTCCATAGGGTGATGCTTTCGATCGAGTGTGAACTATTGGATCTCAAAATAAAACTTTAGATGAAATTTATAATTTTGTTTCATTATCGTCTCCGTATTTTTTTATTGGAGTTCTGATCTGACACTTAGTATTAACGATATGATGGTACAGTTATACAAAATAACTAAAATTACAAAAAAAAAAAAAAAAACAGAGTTATTTTAACTCAGATTAACAAGGGTTTAACTAAAAATTGCGGTTAAACCAACTTAATTTGAAAATTTCCTACTAAATAAAAAGCAAATTGTTATACTTATCGAAAGAAGATAGACAATGAGCTAAACACAATAGTGTGCATGTTCCAAAACATTATTATCCTCTATTTCACAAATGCATTACTTTATTTATTGTATAATAAAATAACCTTCCATTTTTATTTTTCATTTTTAGTAGTATACTTCAGTTGAAGCATGAATATTTGTTTACAACGTTATGTTCGAAAAAATAATAAATGGGAACGAGTTTTAGACACTGACTTTGCAACTCATCTGATGCCCAGAAAATACAAATTATATCATTCTGAAAACATAATTTACTAAAAAGAATCAAATAAGTGTTCAAATAAAATTTTGTAACAATTAATTCGACAGATTTAATCTTATTATTTGATTCCATTAATTCTAGATGTTGACTTTTAAAACTTACATGATTAATTAATCAGAAATGAAGTTGACCATTCGTTCATAAATTTAGAGCCATAATTACTAAACACGGCTTCCTGTTTTGCAACAACATTATTTATAGTGTCCATTGTCTTCCATTGATTTAACATCCCCATATTAATGATATTATTATCGTTAAAATGATTTATTTCTTAAACTATTAATTGATAATTTACATTCTTCAGTACTTTCTCTTGTATCCTGGACGAATATCGTTATATAAATGAATCTGTCAAATGACACGCATCAAATATTTCTTTGAAGTCATAAAATAGCATCACAATGAAATAAATATGGTGGAACATCTAATATAATAGAAAATTGTAAAATACAAATATCAACTATTTTTTCACAAAAAAATATACATTCGGCACATAGAAATTAGAATATGGTTGGTCATGTTGCACTAACTTCTAATTTTGTTTTTTTTACATTCCAAACGCTTACGTCACTCTTGAAATATCATGTCATTAATCTTCCTATCTTAGCATTCGAATTCTTGATGCACATCATCAACCCTATACACAATTCATCTTCTACTTCTTTTAAGTAGAAATGGATCTGAGTTTCCATTCTATAAATTATTTAACAATCAAATTAACTCAATCCATGAATTTCAATTCCTTCATCCAAATATAACCTATGGTTTTATTTAATATCTTTATGTCATAAATTAAACAGTATCTCTTTATTGCATGTTACATTGAATTACAACATTTATACTCCTAATATCTTATTTATATCTGAATAAAATCAAGCCACCACATAATATCTGAGATTCAACGATTAGATTAAAAAATTGAAGAAATAAATGGATAATTCCACACGATTTAATTTGAACCATTCGATCAATTCCACTGAGCCGGCAGAACAAGTTGGAGGACTTCCGCACTTTGAACATTTCAACAAAAAGAAAATGGAAACTTGAAAAACGTAACTTTCACTTGAAAATAACTTTTTGTTATTTTCATGTTCTTAACTATGTATGATACAAATTTAAAAATGTCTTGCAAATCTTGGGCTCCGTTTACCAAGTTTTATAAAAATATTTGTAGTGTTTTTAAAGTTAAAAAAACATAAAAGTAAGATTTTTATAAAATGTTTTTGAAAAATATTTTTAAAAAAATAGTTTTGAAGTATACTGTTTTAAAAACTAGTGAAAAATATTTTATAATATTTTTAGAATACAAAATATAGGTAAACTTGATACGAATGGTCAATTAAATTTTTTTATTAGAATTTTTTTCAATGCTATTTTAATACTATTTCGTAATTATAAATCATTTTCTAAAATAATTATCTAAACATTTTTTAATTTAGAATATTTTATAAAATAGTTGTCCAAACACATACTTACGTTTAAAAAATTTTCAAAACATTTTGTAAGATTTTTTTAAAAACACTTTTATAAAAATATTTTTAAAAAATTTGTCCAAACGGAGTTTTCAATACTATATATATATATGGATACGCAAACTTTAATATCCGAATGGGATTTAAGATATAAACTTTGAACACGACGCACAAACACACACATATATTCATGCTTACAACTATACATATATATATATATGTGTGTGTGTGTGTGGGGTGTTGATGGCAAATAAAAATAAAATGCAAGTCCAAGTCAAGTCACAAGGGTAACTTTCAATTGCCGACCACCGACCTAACCCCCTCTAAATTCTAAAAATAAAAATATAAAAAAAAGGTTATATTAAAAAAATTATCACTTTCATCGTCAAAATTTTTTTTCATGAAATTATAGTAGATATCACGCGATATATCTTAATCATTATTACAAGAGTTTCTAACTCATGTATCTGCTACCTATCTAAAATTATGAAACGTTAAGATTCCGTACACTCATTTATTAGTTTTAGGTTTTGCAATCCATTAACTTAAGAGTACAAATTGATTAAGCAGTAGCTGCTGAAAACCCATCTTATTTTATGGTGAAAATATTGTTGCTGATCCTGATATATTTTCTGTAAGAAATATTTTCCAAAAAATTCTCGGTCTTCCCGCCTTTTTTTTCAATGAACTGGTGGAGGAGTTGTGTTACAAACCTTATCTTCCTTATATCATAGGAAAATTTATTGATGAATAAAATTAAAATTTGTATATTATTAATATAAGTAGAAAACCATAATTGATAAGATGTAATTAGCCTAATAATAACCAAGTTCTTAGTTATCCCTAGGAGTAAAAGTACTATAGCCTTGTACGTTGATAAAATATATTGGATGACTTAACTAATATATGTTATATTTAAAAACATAAGAGTAAAAAAGAAGAAGGCTGACGTCGTAAAGATGCATACACCGATACATACACATTAAGCAGTCAAGTGTGTGTGTATATATATATGTAAGAGTATCGGTAGCGTAATGATGGAGAGAGAAGGAGATTTGTGGTGGTGTCGGTGCATTCTGTAAGCTAGTTTTCGCTCATTAAACTTGCTTCTAAGGATAAACCAACGTGTCTGTACGCCCAGATGACAAGAACCTTAATCCTCAAGCCAGATTTCACAACCCTTCGCATGCCTCACGTTGCTATTTCTGTCTTTTCTACAAGCCTTCCTCCTATTTAAACCACCCAGAGATAATCACTCTTGAAGGGTTTTCTTGTCTTAGTTCGATTTGGTTGCGGCGGACATGGAGCCTGGCGGCGGGAGCAGGGCGGTAAGCCGGCGGAGGAGCGACAAGCCATACAAGGGAATAAGGATGCGGAAGTGGGGCAAGTGGGTGGCGGAGATAAGGGAGCCCAACAAACGATCCAGGATTTGGCTAGGCTCTTACTGCTCCCCAGTGGCGGCGGCAAGGGCCTACGACACGGCCGTCTATTACCTCCGCGGGCCGACCGCGAAGCTGAATTTCCCGGAAGAGCTTTCAGCCGTCGGCCTGCAGGACCTCTCCGCCGAGTCCATAAGGAGGGTGGCGGCGGAGGTCGGTGCTAGGGTGGACGCGCTGCAGAGCGGCGGCAAGGGGGAACATGCAACGAATCACCAGCCCCTGAAGCCCTCTTGGTTCCATGATGAGATTGATCTGAACAAGGAGCCGGAGCCTGAGCCTGAGCCCGTACCCGAGCCCGAAGACCAATCTATCGAATATTGGTGAAGATCTGGAAATTCAACACTTATATATATATATATAGAATACGAAGTTATATATATGTGTGTGTCTTTGTTGTTGTTGATTGTATTAAGCTGCTTTTGATGTTTAATCCGTAGCTGAGTTCTTATCAGAGGACCTGGGAGTGTGATAGTACAATTAACATGCACTTCTCTCGTAGTCTTTAATTTGGATACAACAGTTTTCTTCGTTCCAACAATGTTAGTACTAAAGTATTTATGTATGTAGTTAATCAATAATGTAATTATTTATGTTTTGAAAAGGCATCCGAGTGGAAAATATTATATTGCATGTGATGGCAGGTGTCGATGATGATTGGGGTTGGGGTTGGGGGGGGGCGGACGAACAGCCGATGGCCCTACCGATGCTCCAGTTGGGTGCAAGTGGATTCTCGCGTAGGTTAAATTTGTTTTGGCTTTCTTCTAAATGGATCATGGATCGGTTTGCATGGTAAATATATAGATTTATTTATTGCTGAGATTTTATTCATTGCATTTCTACTAGCTAGATACACTTTCAAATGATTGTAATATATTTAATAGGCTCCTTTTAATTTACTTTTGCAGGCTTTCATAGATAATTATAAACATTTTTTTTCATAGAAATTTAATGCATTTTATATATAAAATAAACTACAAAACTAAAAAGTATGTATACCGAAAAACACAAATGGTTATATTAAATATTTAAATCGATAAATTATATTCTTGTTCATATATCTATATATATGTTTGTATATGTATTAATATGTATCATGGTCATATTTTTAAAAGTATCATTACATTATATAATTAAGTGATAATTACCCAAATAATTTAATAATTTAAGAAATATATATATCTGAATGAACTGAAAAAGCGAAAAACAAAATAAAGATGAGAAAATAGATAATTAATTATTCCGTATGACTTTAGTTTCAAGATTATGGAAATATATATTATATATGTATATATGTATTTATGTGTATATCATCGTAACAGCTTTAATATATCATTACATTATATACGTAACGTGATAATTACCCAAGTGATTTAGCTATTTAGAAAATATATATACCTGGATGAACTAAAAGAGCGAAAAACAAACTTAAAGATGAAATTAATAATTAATTGACCTGCATACATAAATATGACTTTATTTTTAAGGGTATGGAAAGTGATATACAAATAAAAATATAATATAAGGGATTATAGCATAAAAGGGGAGAAAATAAATTAGAAGTACTTCAATGTATATGTTCAAAAAGGAAAATAATGTCATGTATTATTGTACTCGGTGTATTGATATTTGTATATTAATGACTTTCATTTACTAAAATACGTTGAAAATTTGAATATATATAGACTTTTAGAATGTTTTTAAAAGCCAATGTGAGTACCACAATATTTGCATAGAGTTTGTAAAAGTTCATGTTGAATATCTATTGTTTCTAAAATCTACAAAGTTGCCCCCAGGCCCCAGGGGCACAGGCGAGTTGGTAAGACCTGGGGTAATGTGGGAATAACTTCCCCGACTTCACGGGTTCGATTTCGTGTGGAGCATATTCTCCATTGAAATATTATGGGGGTATGTTCTGGGAATTAGTCCGTTATATGGGTCATCTCCCTCGGGCCCCTGCCTGCTCGTGCATATCACTCGATTTACCACCTGTATGGGCCAAGGGGCCGCTGACCTATACAGGGGGTTAGCCCATTAATGGATTAACTTTTAAAAAAACTAAAATCTACAAAGTTTTTAAAAGTAATTAATTCATATCCATTAAATACAACCCATTACACTAAGTAGAAGGACTCTGGTTGTCTTGTAAACTTGGTGCTTTTTGCCTTTTGATCGATCTTTGAATTTAGTTATTTTTCTTAATTATTATTTTAATTATAAAATATTATATAAGTACATTCCTTAAACTATGAAATATATCTCCGATGTTGCCTAAAAATCGGATGAGGTCGATTTGACGACTCGGCGAATAAGTTGGGATCCTACGATGGCTCCAATGAAGGATTAGAGTGGGTTGTTACCTGCATCAAAGTCAGAGGCGCCCGGAGTTATCCTGACAAAGGCACTCCGACGCTCAAGTCAGCGGTTGCTCGAAAGCTATAATGATTCAAGAACCAATTACTGCTTTATGAAAATGTACCTTAAATCTGAGGTGGAGCTATCTATTTATAAAGAGCATTGAATGTTCCATGGGTTTTGTCTGAACGGGCCCATTTCTTTGTGACTTAATGGACAATTTGTTATCAGGCCATTGTGCCTCAACTACCGATAATTATTATGATCCTTTGTGGACTGGCCCTAGGCCTAGGCCTAGGAGATCAATGGCTCGGTGCTCCCCGAAGGATGTTGAAAAGTTACATCGTCATTCGAGAATGCATACACAACCGCAAGCCTCTCGTGACGTGGATCGGAACGGTTATTCGGATCCCAAGGCCCCAGTGCGACCCGAGTTGCGACTCACTCAGGAGGCCTTGGAAACACTAATGGAGGAGACCGCCACTCGGGCGACGGCTGCAGCGGTAAACTATTTCGTGGCTTCTCGTCAGTACAGAACTACATCAAGTAGCGACTCTTCACCCGAGATAAAAGTAGAGAGAAAAAGTGCACGATAAATGATACTAGTACCTCGAATCACGATATTTCAAAGAAGAATGCTCCACATAACGAAGATGAGGGCAATAGTAGCCTACGTTGCACCTCCCCGGGAAAAGCACTATCCAAGAGTCACATTCCCGATAATGGTTCTCGAACAATCAACGAGACGGGGAGCTCATGGGGAGCTTTTCCTGCTCGACAAAGTCCCTTCACAAGTGACATCTTGTCCAAAACACTACCGAAGGGAGTGAAGCTGAAAGACTTTCGAGGACCAGTCAAATGGGATGCTGGCGAAGAGCCTCTATCATCTCGTCATCATCAATATCGCCCAATATTTCACCAAGGGTACCAAGATGCTCGTCATTATTCTCGTCTCCAGGCTCCGGGACACTAGTCTCTATCATTCTCACTATATCCTCAGACACTAGCTTCGTCTCTCGCAATTGACGCCGACAGTCAACCACTACCTGATCGTAAATGGTCAAAGCCTGCTGAAGTACCTCAGCTCTGAAATCCGACGAGGCTCGATACCTTTCAAGTGCTTTCTCCCCAGTTCTTGTCAACAGAGTCTTTCACATAGCTGAATTGAGAAAGTGCTCACCTGTCGTTAGCTCCACAGAATATTTTCCTCAAGTTGTTGCAACTCCTGTCGCAGCACATCGTAAATTTCGACTTCTCCTCCAGCTCCCCACGCAAGGTCTCACAACTCTTAGACTTCTCGTCAGACTCCTTTTGCTTCTTCAATAACTCCTCGCGAAGCATGGCGATTTCATTGTGGAGCTTACTTTCACTAGTCCGGGACCTCTCTTCCCGGAGCTAAAACACTTGCCAATGAGAGGATCTGCAAACATGTCACGATCAATACACGTCTCGTTTAAAGCGAAACAATCGAGATTGGGTCAGAACATAGCAAAGACATAATAACATAGCTGGCAAGCATTCCAGGCAAGGGCATGGGTCAGTGACTCGGTTGGTTGTGGTAAGAGATGAAGTACGTCGTGATCTCCAATAAGAGTTTTTTCCGTTCAACCCAAATTCGGATCGCTCAGATCCCAGAACGAGCCAGCCCTATCCCGACGATTGACCCTTCCACGAAAAGATGGCCGCATCCCGAGACATTATGTTGCGCCCCGGTCTCCACCTCCCGACCTCTCTTCAAGCTTTTCTGAGCATCATCATCACCCGACTGTCGGGGAACGTCGCCTGATTTTGATCACAAATCTTTTCTTCTATCGTTCGTACTCTTACCAACCGTAGCATGATATTGCCGCGACTGAGGAGAGCTACTTCTATCACTCGACCGAGATGATCCCCCTTCGAGGAGCATCACGCGAATCGGGCATCACACGTTTCCTCGGCGGCCTGACCCAAGGAGCCTTCACCGGCCGACGACTTGCTACATTCTGAAGAGCTCGAATTTCAGCCAGCTCTATTTTCTTTCCTAGATTATCAGAGAATAGTCAGTTATCAGTCCAAAATAAACAACAAGTAAGAATGAGCATATAAAGAAATTAGGTAAATATCAGAATGTGGAATTTCCGCAACAACATAGACATTGGTGTTAGAGTAGATGCCCAACTAGCCAACTTGTGGCGTGTGGGTTTATAGACTCTTGTATGAAACAATCTTTATATATGATATTCGCATTTATTTATATGACATTCTTTACTTTCATTGTGTTGTATAATGATTAACAATTGCGTTGAGTAAAGACCTAGAATACACTAAAGCGTATGTTAGATGTGATAGTGGGTAATCATGAAACACATCTAATAGTCACTGTGTATTCTGAACATGTTCCTAGTCGATTGGGCGTCAAAATGAGGATAAGGCCGCCCGAGTTCGAGACTGTATCTGCGATGCGAAGTACCATGTTTCATTGGTAGGGAACATTGTGATGTTCTGAGCATGCAGATAGATAGTGACCTGGTGATCTATCGAACTACCCTCCTTCGGATTTTCCAAGTGGTTACCATTTGTCGAGTGGATAAGTCCGAGGTCTTGTTTGTACTGATTAGTCCTCACGACTCGAAACGTCATTGAGACTCTACATGATAGGCGTCTCACTTTGACCCGTTTGCCGACTCACTTGGGGTCATAAGGCGTCGGGATTGGGTGAGACCCCGATGCATGTAGGAGTCGATGCATCGTTGTCGAGGATTCACCGCTCGCAGACATGCGTGGATATCCTATGCTATCTGAGAGGATAATAGTGTATAAATCTCTGGCCAGAGTACTAAAAGTGTTTTAGGTAAATGTGTTTACCTAGTTACACTCGCGATGTCACTATTCAATCTCCAAGATGTATGCATAGCTATCGGATCTAAAGCGACTCTCGATTTACCAATGGTCGTTGATCTGATCGGGATATATGTATTGAAGGGACCGTACTGTACGCTAACCACGACCAACTGGTTCTTGCAGGCACTATCAGTGATACCTAGGGGATCATGGGACGATGTTGCTAGACGCTCTTACCATGATCCGATGGGCAAGTCCGGAATTGTGATTCCGGAGCCGCAATGGTTGTGGGCCCACGGCTAGCTGTATCCCTGAACCATTGAGGGTCACACAAGTACTGGATTCGAGATTCCCACACGGATACTCAATTCAATGTGTTGAGCATACGAAGAGGATTTTGGGAGTGCGACTTCCTAAAATGTCAACAGAGGTAAAATTGTGATTTGCCGATGTTGAGGGGCAAAATGGTCATTTTGCACTGGGGTTCTGAAAAATGGTTTTTCAGATCATAATATTCAGTTTTGGAAACTGAGTCGATCGGTCCGATCTGATCGGCGATCGGGGTTACGATGAAGTCTCGGTGATGGGGATGAACTGAATGTTCATCCGTTGGACCCAGGCCCGTTGGGCCGGTCCAAGTCCAACACTTAATCTATTTAATATAGACTTAAGAGACTTGATTAGACACAACATAATTAACCTAACCCTAAAGCAAGCGCTGCCCCTCCTCTCCTCTCTCAAGCCGCCGCCGCCGCCGCCGCCGCCGCCTTCTTCGCCGGAAATTGTTTCCGGCCAATTCGACGAGGAGAATCCGTCCGCACAGATCTCGTTAGGCCTTCTAGTGCAGGTTGACGAAGGAGTGTCGAATCCGGTCGTGGACCTGATTGGCGTTATCTACAGCAATCTACCGTGAAGAGCCGGCCTTATTGTAATTCCGGTTGGAGCCAGGCACAAGTGCCAACAAGGTATTCCTATTAAACACCCTATTAATGTCATAGATTGTTATTTGATTATCGTATTGATCGTCCCCCGGCATCTATTTTCTGTTCTTCCGCTGCCTAGCCGGGGGGCGTGATCCGGATCCCAACAGTGGTATCAGAGCCAGGTTTTCGGATCTGATCAATACTTTATGCCTTATTGTATCTAACATCTCTAAATTTCAGATTGAAAATCGAAAACCTCGAAGATGGCCGCCGACCGCCGCAAATCCCCGCCTCGGCCGTGCGCCTGCCGCGCATGTTGCGCGCCTCGGCCGCGCGATGTCGCACATCTCATCGTGCGCTGGCCTTACTAATG
>KV001812.1:0-25258 GCA_001598015.1 Dorcoceras hygrometricum | reverse complement strand
TATATATATATATATTACTAATGGTTTACGTGTGATGTACAGTTCCTAATAATCTGGAGCATACAAGGAGATATCCAAACTGGAACAGTGATGGGAACGTCTAAGTTGGTCTAGTTGAAGATATCTACGCTGGAACAGTGAGGGGACGTCGAGCTGGTACAGCAGAAGAGATCCAGATGACAGAGAACATCAAGCTGGTTCACCAGCTTGGTGCAAGAGCAGGTCGGGATCAAGTGCAGTACAAATGCAGAGTAGAGTACAACCACAATGATCAAGTGCAGATCAGATCACAGAGTGCAACAATAATCAAGTTAGAGTAGGAATTTTAATCCAGTGAAAGCTGAATCAAAATTGATTAGAATATCCCAAGAAGATTTGATATAATCACTGGTGCTAGATTGCAGTTATTCAAGGATAAGTTTTAAAGTACCTACGAAGAACTAGTTCAATCAACCAGAAGAAGCTCTGTGTACTTGCTGATTGTTTGGAAGATGTGTCTGAATGGATCAAGATAAAGCAAGTACACATAATCAAGAAAATATTATTGTGGATGATGTGGAAGATGAAGAAGAAAAAGGAATGCGGAGGCCGAAGTCTGTGATCTGAACTCCCGTAGATGGAGGAAGAGTGTTGTAGTGAAAGAATAAACCAGCTAGGAAGGAAACCAGCTGGGAAACAAGTTCATGGCCCAGCAATGTTCAGGAGCAGGAAAGAACTGAACAAGAGCAGTACAGATGAAGTATCGACCAACTCAGTGTAAATCAGAACAGAGATAAGCTGGCGTACAAGAACCAATCTGGTTAAAGTCAAACCAGCTTAGCGAGCAGAGCAGATATCATCTGAGATAAAGGGCCGAATTGGAATAAACGACAGGCAAAGCGGTTTGAACACAAGACTATAAGAAGATTGTTTTGTTGTGTTGTCTTCTCAGTACAGTGCTCACACGCTAAAAGAATAAAGCCCGCAGAAGCATTAAATGACAAATAACACAAAGTACAACCTTGTCAGAAGATTTTTCAACGGCTACACCTTTGTGTCAACAGATAGTATTTGCAAAGAAGCTTTATATATCAAGAGCAGAGCACAGAGAATGGCAAGAGAGTGGAGAGAGTGTGCATCCAAGTGCAGAACACAAAACAGAGGAATCAACACAAACCAGTGCTAGTCGCAAGTTTGCACACTTGTTGGCAGCTGGTGTGCAAACTGATTCAGTGCCTAGGTGTGAGCTGGTGCACTGAGCGAAAGTTTCAAAGATAATCAAGTCGACAGCACAAACCATAGGAAGATAGCGAGCAACCAGCTTAGAGAGAAGCACTTACCAGTGTGAGATTTTATATTCGAGAGATTGAGCATATACTGTAAATCTCACACACGATTCACTCATATATACGAGGGTTGAGCAAAACAGAAAATGGGTGAATCAAATCAAACACTCTCCTTGTAGTCTTTTGACAGAGACTTCAAACAATTCTTGTAGTACTTCTCACTGAGACGTAAAAGAAGTTTTGTTAGACACGCATCTTGCGGGCTGATGTGCATAGGTGGCTAGGATTTCTTGCAGCTTGCGGGTTTTCGGATCGGGTTGCAACAGAGGCTATTGTAATCAAAGTCTTCTAGTGGATCCTTCCCGTGCGGAAGAAAGGAAGACGTAGAAGATTCAGCTCCGAACTTCCATAAACAAATTGCAGCGTATTTCCTTACAGCTTTCTGCATTTAACATTCACGCATTGCATATTTCAAAACTGTGTTTAAAATCGATAACAAGCTTTCGATTTTTAGAGAGTAGTTCAAGTTATTTCCGCAAGATTCCATATCTTACTTGATCTACATCTTGGTGCACAAACATTTCAAGAACATTGAGCTATTGCAGCTCAAGACTTAGGTAACCAGATTGCATGCGATCTGGACCAGCTCACAGAGTCGTTGGTCCAGCTCTGCACTGATCTGGTTTTCCAGTACGTAATCTGTCCGTTTATGATTTTAGAACAAGGTTTGGTTGCTGGAGTTGTGTGAGAACACACGTAAGTTGTGTGAGAACTCATGAGACACCCCCTTTTGATCTTATCAATATATATATATGTATCTGATATCCTCTACAATCAACTTGCATACCTCATTCTCTCGACTATCACCGGACACCATATGATTTATCCAAATTTAAAAAACATAATATATAGTAGAATACCGAGCATGAACATGAAATGGTCCACGTCTTGGGCCTTGTATGCTCTTAAATGTCTATTAATCAATTATGTTTTAAAAATATATTGCATATTGTGGTTCATGCAAATAAAGAGGACCTAGTTATTGGTTCTTCATGGCAATTTAATATACACAATTTATATTTTGATTGGAAACCCATCGACCACATTTATATCTAATAAATTCAAGAATTTAAAAACATGTATACAATTTACATTATTTTATTCGATTCATAACTTATATTTTAAAATATCATATTGTCGTGTCCTCGTTGACAATTATGATGGATATAAATATTTTTTAATGGATGATCAACCATATCTAATAGTTTTAAATTGGTGCTCTTACATTTTATGATTCGCATTAAATTAATTAAATCGATTTGTATGGCATCCTCAACCTTTCTACTTGTGGCCATATTTTAAATTCAATAAGTTGTTTTTCAATGATGATGTTTGTAATTATGTTAATTATCCATTCTCCATGAATGAAAGAGAGACATGCAGGGATCCGCTAGTCCTAAAAATAGATACTATCAATAAAATAACTGGCATTAGTTGATGATAAAGAGAGGAAAGCTCTTTCAAATAGTTTTTGTTAAGAAAAATATGATTAAAACCCTAGCTAGATATAAGTCCACAAGACATGAACTCGATTAAACTTGTATTTTTAAATTTCACACACTCACACGCACAAACAAAACACACACACATACATACATATATATATATATATAAATGAATACATTAATGTTTTTGGTAAGCTTTTATGCCACCATTAAAGCGGTAAATAGAAATGTTATAACATAATTAAATGTTAAGTGCATGCATATGCGTCATCACAAGCACATCACGGGCATACACAATTTAAAAATATTTACTAGTTTGGTTGTGAAATAAAGTTATTAAGCACAATTCATTACTACCCCAACTCCCAACGACAAGGTTCTTACATGCATCCTACTCACATTCATGAGCTGTATTTAGTGAACTCGAGTAGACCAATTTAGAGTACTAATTGTTCCAAAATACTATATACATTAATTAATCTCATGTATTAAACGGGGACTTCGATTCTTCAATATAAAGCTCAACTGGAAAATGATTGTGTACATAATCCATGAATTCTAAATCCTCAAACAAATTGAAACTTATACGTTGTTAATTATTAACATACTTCCACATACATTATGATATAATCTTGTATATAATCCATGATATAAAGTTTAGTTAAATGTTCAACGTGAGATAATGGCTTTCAGCATAACAACATTCTCCCTCCCCTCCTCCCACTTTGAAATTGTTTTGAAAATCTAAAATCTATAAGGCAGTTCTTTTTTTTTGTCCTTATTTAACGAAGATATTAATAAGTAAATTAAATAGGGTAGAATGACAAATTATATAAAAATAATGCTAAATATGGAAAAGTGAACTATATAAATTGAACGGATGAAAAAGAAAATATAGTCTGAATAAATGACGCGGATGGAGTATATCATATTCAACCACATAACCGGCCGAAGTTTTTGGTCGATTAATCAGACAAGTTTGATCTCTCGTGTGATATCCGATCCCATCCGGAACCTATGACAAGAAAAACCAGTTGCTTATACAAAACCGCCGTAAGTATAGGCCGATGATCAAGACTTGCTGCGCTTGATGGTGCCGATGGACTAGGACAGATTACGGCCATGTAGGTTGCTAGGAGTTAGCTAGGACTGAATAAATTATACAACGTATATGCATACTCACACCAACTGTTTCATAAATAACGCACACAATTTTTAATGTTAATAGGGAGTAATATTGCAAGTACTTCAATCACCCAACCACCAGATTGGCACATATTTGTCCGTGTCTCATAAAAACCACCAGAAACTCATTATACATCAATCACATACCTAATTCTAATAGATTTTTTTGTTTTTTTTGTTTTAAAAAAAGCATAAGAATTTATATCAGACATACTTTCTGATCAGTAACAGCTAGGGTTGTGACGGGTTCGACTGGGGTTTGGTTTGGATTAAGCTCATCAGATTCATGAGCTTCTCGATGAGTACTGTCTAGTATGGAGTGTGCATGTTTGCCGAGTTTGAGTACTATAAAAGTATTATTATTTTTTTAATCACGTAGTCTACTTTATCTTAATTCACTTTGATAAATACTCACATAGGTTGACAGCTAATATTTTCTACTTCTTTGAAAAGAAAAAGTAATGAAACTAGCAAGGAGACAAGCAAGTCTACTTATATAAGGCAAAAACTAGGTCTTACGGCCAGTTGTTCACCAAGATTTAACCATCTAGACGGTGCATTCATAAATTCTTATACTCAGATTTAAGGCTAAGAAGATCACAAATCTGTGTATGTAAACACATGTGACCAAACTTCGTTAAATGATAGTTATTTGTACGACGCCACAAAAAGTCAAATTTTTCGAAGCAAGAAGACGTTCACTGGATAGTAGGTCAAAAAACCTCCAATGGCCCTACATACTCAATTAATAATGGGCCACATGTGTACTAATAATTAATCAAAGCCCAAATACATTTTGGTTTTATTTTTTAATGAAAAAAATTTTAATTTTGTCCGTAGACAATATCAAAACCAAGGCCCCAGAGTCGTCTGTGATAAGCAGCAGGTCACATCAAAAAAGTAAAATGCCCACACACGAAACCTTCGATTTGTGACTGCTCCGGAGAACAAATTTGCAGTCGACGGCGAACGAAAGACATTAGAATAATAATAACAACGAAAGGACACGAAACAGACCTAAAAATTCCGACATATTTGGTCAAGACATTGGACATGGATGCGTGTCGCAAGCAAAGTGTCCCAATGTATGTGTAGACATCCTCAGGTGAACATCGGGGCTTTATGCATCCTTTTGCCTTTGCATTGGAAACAAAGGTAAGAGATATTTGTTGCTTTTGGATTTGTTTGATCGGTTGAAAAGGACAGAGGCAGTATAGAAGAATCGGGCTCGACCCACAATCGCCTGATTAAAAGCTAGACAGACACCTTATCCATTAGGACATGGGCGCACATTTTTGTAATTGGGATTTTATTAAACCATGGTGGTGTTCTCGCCTTTTTTTTTTCCTTTTAAGAAATCATCTTACTGTTCTCTGTGTTAATTAGCATGATGAAAAAGGTACCCAAAAAATTCCAATACTAAATCAACAATCGATTTCCATTCTGATCTATTTATTCCTTACTAATTACGGTTATGATCCCATTGGGATTTCGTGGCACAAATGACTCCGTGGGTGGCAAATTTTGCAGTAAGACAGAAGAGAAAATGACATTGTTATTGGACTGAAGGATTCTATATCAGGAAGGATTTGAATTACATCTCATAAGTTGAAGTCAAACATCTTCACAGCTGAACCTTCACAAATTACACAATATCGGCACACATAGGAGGCTCCCGATCGATTCTCCATAACTGCAGTTTCACATCTCATGATTAAATTGCCAAATAAGGCTAACTAAATGTCAAAACCATGGGATATTCATCAAAATCCCATTTTATGAAGTGTGCAGATTAAGATTATTCCTTGCGATTAAAGAAAACGGTGGGCGTCACTGACGCTCAAAAATATATTACAGAACAATAAATTAATCTTCAAGCTCTATAATCTTGACCACGGATGCATCCCCAACTTTCTGGCAGACCACGACTCGATCATGCGATTTGATCACCCCCGAGGCTTTTCCATGATCAAGTGCAACTTTCAGAACTGATTCATTAGTTGCGTTTGTTGACTCCGCCTGTGAATATGGGCCACATATTAGTTAGCAGCGCCAAGCTGATTTATCGAATTACATATGTCAAAGCAGGCGGTTGTTTGATGATAAAACCCGGAGTGCAAACAAAAAGATAAAATGAACTACCCAATGATGCTAAGGAAAATAACAGAATGTCGTGAACAGCAACATATGTTTTCAAATCTTCTACCAGGTACCATTTTCTGCACTTATATGGATCATATGGTACACCTAAAGGCAAAAGAAACTCACAGGATGTCTTGGATCAGCAAGCAGAGGGAAAAGACCGCGAACTATAAGCGACTGTCTTGCCTGAAATTTCGAAATGACATCATCAGCATCAGTTGAAATATAGTTGCATGACTAAAAATTATCAGGTGTCAAAACTAAGAAGAAAAGATAATGGCTTAAATTCTAAAAACACGTGGAACACCAAGCCGTTCATTTTGCAAATGAGTGGTGAGATAGAACTATGTTGTTTATGGGCATTAGATCTTCAGATGCATTTACTGTAGCATAGTCGAATATATTTCTTGGAGTACCAATATTCTTTCTCAGATCTATGATGCCCAATAGCGCAGGACAGAGTTTTAAATCCGTTTGCACTGACATGATGGCAATGATAACAATCAAAATCTGGTGGTTAAAGCAGAAAATAAACGCACACATTTGCTGTAAGATTATTGCAATTAAAATGGAAGTCAACATAGATAAGTTTTATGGTTAGGTCATACCTCGAATGCACCACTAAAACTCCACTTCAATTGATTTGTCTTGAGACGAGGGATGACAACTGATAAAACAGGCATGGTCGGCCTATACTTTGCTATCAACCTGCATAAGTAAGAGAAAGTGTGAAGTCAAGTTAGAACTGCAATTGACAATATTTCAGGATAATAAATGTAGATTCATTCACAAAATATGCTGAACCTTGCTGCCCTTCCAGATGAAGTAAAGCATATGATGACAGAGGCCTTTACTTTCAGGGCTGCTCGAACCTAAAGATGAAATGCAGAAAGTTATTCATCAAATCCAAGGTAGATATACAAATTTAACAGCAGAATATTTATCTAATCAGTTCTCCTTTTTATTCTTTTCTTTCCTCTCATCCTTCTATAATATTTATTCTTACCGCAGAGGAAGCAATGGATTCCAAGTGAGTCATGGGTTCACCAACATATTTTACAGTTCTCTTAAAGTATTGGTCTTGATTGAATACCTTCTCTGCCTGTGAATTAATTTGGAAACAGAATACATTTAGCTAATTCTTCGTAACTGTGTAACACAACAAAAGCAACCCACAGAAAAGCAACAATGTTAATTAAGTGTGCTCGAAAAAATATTTTGTTCAACTCTTGGAATAAAGAAGCTGAAAAACTAACATCCTCACCCAAAACTTAATACAGATAGTTTGAAGGAGAGGGAACTCAATAAAAATATTAACTGATATAAAACCAAACCGGAAATAACGCTACATTGGCGAGTGGCAACGCACATAAAGGTTTTACCTCGGCACAAATTTTGCCAACAATAGAAATTGTTTCAACAGGGTATAGACCCCGTAAGGTTTCAGCACCAAGGAGAATTGCATCACATCCTGAAATACAGACATTCAATTTCAACCTCGTTCAGCTGCCAATCAGACGGCTCAAGAATCGACAAATAAAGTATAGTTAAAAGAAACGTGCATAATAATGAGGCTACAAAATAAGAAACCTGTCAAAATATCCCACGAATACAACATAAAAAAATTCAGAACCTCAAATATATAAATGCTGATGAAAGAAAGTGGTATCAATTGAGAACGAGCACAAAAAACTTCTCTTCGAGCATTTTATATAGTGACTAACCATCTAAAACAGCATTAGCAACATCAGTTGCCTCAGCACGAGTCGGCCTGAGATTGTCAGTCATACTATCAACGACCCGAGTAACAACGGCAGGCTTTCCAGCCATGTTACATTTATAAACAGCAGATTTCTGAAATAAGAACACCTGAAAGGAAAGAAAAAAGGCTGCGGCTAAATATTTTAAGGTGTGTTGGTTCCAAACAGTGAACAGCGGCCGTGATTCTTACGTGGCATATTCAAAGATATATATGCACAAACTATTGTACAAAACCAAATAACAATGAACTGAAGTAGCCACATATTAGTTACACATGGCATTAACTGATTCGTGGTGCAGAAAGGTCTGTCGAAATACAGTTATCTCAAAGGGAATTATCCTTCTGTGTAGTGTAGTAATAAAGGGCCAATATTCAAAGAATATAAGACATCTATTGAGTGCATAATTGAATTGTGTTTAACAATGAATAGTCCTCTGAATAACTGGCAGAGAACTATTAAGAGAAATAGAATACTGCTTTGGTGACCTATCCCTGAAATATTGGATTGTGTTTTCACAAAAATACTTCTTACTTTCTCAGGTGGGAGATCTATCCCAAGGTTCCCACGAGAAAGAATGATGCCATCTGCCTCCTGTAGGATCTCATCGAAATGGGTTAAACCCTGCAAATGGGGGACGCCAAAATGGTAAGCAGTGAGTTTTCCAAGGCGTGTCCATTACAAATGTATCTTCGAACAAAAAAGAAATGCAAATCCCTCCACTATTTAAGAAAAATAAATAAAGATATCCTTCAATATTCACCTCTACGTTTTCAATTTTAGCAAAGATTTGAGTCTGGCTAAGATCACCAAGCTTGGATAGATAGTTACGAGCCTGCATTTTTTAGAATAGCATTAGTGACCAAGTAACAAATGACTGGGAAAAAGCAGAAGAAGCACATTCAAAACTACACAAATCAAAAGGCTTTCTTGACTTTTCTAGTTTTACCTCACGAACATCCTCTGCATGGCGTGTATATGACAAAGACAGAAAATCGATTTTATTCTGAACACCCCACGAGCTGATAACCTGATTTTTAAAAAAAAAATAACAGAATATAAATTAAATAATAAATGGAATAGGTAAATTAAATCATGACAATAAATATTAGAAAATGAAGTTCTACCATGTAAGATTTGACGCAACTGTGTTAATTGTTTTCGTTGATATCAAATGTTCATTACGCTACTGAAACCTAAACTGCCATCATAAATTGATTTTGGTTTAAAATTTAATAGGCTGTGCAAAAAAAATTAACATTGGATGGTCACACACTTTCTCCTCATTCTTACGATTTCTACTGGATAAATTGCAGCAGACAAAAAATAGACTATACTAATGGTGAAAATATACTCTGAAGTTCAATGATCAACTCCTCAAAATTCTCCCTCATGGAAACAAGGACCCAAAAATTCAGATACTTATTAGCACAAATTAGTAGGTGGATCACCTGCTTGTCCTTGTCAGATAGAGTAGGAAGGTCTATACGAATTTGAGAAGCATGCAATGTAAACAATGATCCCCCCAATGTTGCAGAATTCTTGATCACACAAGTCACGTCATCTCCTTGTACTTCATCTACCTGCCCAGCCAAATCGTCGGATTTCAATTTCAAGTAATAATGAAAATAAGAAGAAAATAGACGACAGTTTATCTATAACATAAAGCAATCTCAGATATTACGTTCATGTCATCTGTTATATTACTAATTGAAGAGATGTTTCAGCATGACAAATGAATACAAGAAGATTCAAAGAACACTCATGCTTCGAGTAATTTAATGTTCCTGATGTTATTTCATGTTTGGCAAAATTGCTGCAAGGAGAAAGTAAAATTTAAAAATAAATCAAAAAATTGAGGAACATTAAAGTTGCAAGAAAATATCCAACCCTATAAACAAAACAAGTTTAAATCAAATCTCCACTTCGTACCTCCAGCCAAACTGAAGTTGTTTCACTTCCAGTAAATAGGTATTGCCCCATAAATATGGTGTCTCCCTTCTTCACAGCCTAGAAATAAGTAAAAATCATCATAAGAGATCAAAATACTCTAAAAACACAACCAGAAAACCTCAATTTCTGAAAACTATTAGACAAGGTAAAGGCAATGTCTCTGATACAACCACAAGAAGCTAAATTCTTTTATGACGAGGCCAAACAACTAACAAAAAATAGATAGAGAGGGAAATAAAAGTTTTGAGCGATTGTTAAAGCAATACGCAAACGACATGACTTAGGAACATTATGAACTGATAAGCGGTAATAAAATAGAGGTCATCGGAATATGAACCTTAGAGAGTCCAGTAAAGTTGATCGGCAACACTTCAGATGATGCTTCCTGACCTTGATCCGGAGTCAGAGTAACCTTCCCATCAGCTTTAAGTGTTATAGCCTTTTCACTTTTATTAGCAACTTGTAACTCGGGGCCCACAGTATCCAGCATGACCTAATATGTTAAATACTAATCATTATGTATTTTGTTTCACATTCTTATTCAACAGTTTCAATCAAAAACATCTCTCAGAAATCATAAACATGAACAAACAATTACATGCACATATCAGAAAGAATTTAAGAAACTATGACTTGAAATCTATCAACCCACCTACAGGTTGATATTATGGATTGAAGATTATATAAACAAATTACCAATATGTAAATAATATGACACAAATATGCACTTACAGCGCAGAGTTTTTTAGTGCTCTTAATAGCAATCTTCAGGTTCTCCAGTGTCTCCTTATGATACTCCGCATCCCCCCATGAAAAGTCAAATCTAGCCACTGGTAGTATTAAGAAAAAGAAGCATTCGACGAAAGTCAGATAATAAAAAAAAAAACAAAAAAAGAAAAATAAAAAGTTGGTTTAATTCAATTACCAGACATTCCAGCTTTAAGACAATCAGAAATAACTTCGACGGACCGAGAGCGTGGTCCCAGCGTCCCCACTATCTTCGCCAACGCTGGAAAAAAACTCTGTATATGCCCACAGCAAATTATTAGCGAAATACAAATACGTACATAAACTTAGATCTAAGAACAAAAACTTTCTTCAGAAAGACAAACTTACAGATTTTGATGGTTCCAGAATGGATGCCATCCGAATTGGCTCCTCGAGTAGTAAGTGACTCGAATGCATATTTCCTGATAATTGTGTTAGCAAAATCTGGAATATGTTGGTTTCGTTCTAGGTTCTGTCCAGAATTGAACAGAGAGGAGAGCTATAATGAAGAACGAAAAGGTCACAACACTTTTTTATTAAATTAATAAATTACATTATTGCTCCAAACACTCAAAGCCCATTTCTTATTTCAATTTGGTCAAAATGAAATTGTATCAATTTTCTACCAATTCCTTAAAATGAAATTAGTTCTATATCACTCTATTCTATTATTGATTATATCGTTTAACACCCTTAATTTGCCGATTATTATCTGTTCAAATTTACACGATTCTCGAAGTTGAAGGAAAAACATTTTAATTTTTTTTTCTAATTTCAAGTATATGAGGATATTATTAGGTTTTAAAGTTTCTCAAAAATTTTGTTAATAATTTAAGATTCAAACAACTAAAATAAGACTATCCCGATATATTTTTTTGTAAAAAATTGAATTTGAAAAGAAAATTCAATTGCTAGTATCTAGATTGCGTTGTTGGCTTGTTATACAACAGAACACTGGATATACCTTTAGATTAATTAGTAGATGCCCACGTGGTGAGACAAGAAAACGAAAGAGAAGCCCCTGTGGAAGAACAAAATAGATTAAAAAAAATGCAGTAATAATGCTTGCCTCCACCAGTACAAATTTTTTATTGGTTTGAGTGAGTTTTGAGCTGTTAGAAGCTACGGGGGGGCATTTACTGGTTTGTCCGTCGAGAGGATCTCGGTTGCTGATCTTTCTCTACTTTTCTTTCATTTTTTTGAATATTGGTTTTTGCTTAGAGATTAATATGGAAAGTGGGGGAAGACTTCCAAGTCAAACTGTTTTCGTAGATAGTTGAGTAATACAAGTATTTCACAACATTTCATTATAAAATATAAATGTGAGGAATGACATGTTTCTAGAAGAAATAGGACAAAGGATTGTGATTTTCATCGAACAGCCATGACTAGCAATCCGAAGTTCACATTTAGCAAATAATCTAAAAAACTTGCCTCCAGATGTAATGTACAAAAGCACCTGCCAACAGCCTCATCTGCTACTCTGACGGGTCACTCAAATTACATGTGAAGAAATCTCATTCCATCACAGAAAATGACAAGATTTAGTCAAAAGCGCGCAGACTTCTAATTTAATAGAGTATATATTTCAGTTCGTCAAAGATACATGAAGGCGGAAACAATGGACGACAGCAAGTATACATGCATTTGCAGCAAGGCTTGTCTCTATGTATACAACCTCCAACATGAAAACAAGGCAAAGTGCGTGAACATTCTATGTGCACCAGATAAATTGATTTTCTTACATTAACCATGAGAGAAATTAAGTTCGGAGCCCTCCATTTGGTTTTCTCACAGTTGCTCATATATGTGCAATTGCAGCATCCTCCACACCTTTTCAACAACTCCACATGACAAACCATAATACGCTTGCATTGAAGCTTCACGGCGTGCTTCCAGAAGTTTTGCATCACCAAAGAGCTCGTTAATAGCTTCTACGAGCTGTTCACCCGAAACCTGCAAATGCCAATATACAAGGGCAAGAAAAGGAGATTTTTACCTGGTTCACAAAAATTGATTTGAAAGGAGGGGAAAAAGGAATTTCTTAACACTAAACAATAACAGAATTACGCTGTTATTTTCACATGGCAAATTGAAGTATTCAATAAAGGTCTGCAACCACATTAATAAGCACATGACATACAGATTCACAGATTGCATCAATCAAAAGTTCCGCCAAATAGGAATATAAATGACTGGTAATGTACCTTTTTACGTTTATAAAGATATAGTAGTTCATATATTACAGGATTTCTGGGTAAAATTGGTGCTTCAATTCCATTAGTTTCCCATTCTCGACACACACACACACCTATATTAACGGCTCATCTTTGGCATTGGTATTGATAATGTGTGATCTCACTACTAGCCGCATCAAAGCCCATACAGAGAGTTCATCCAAATTATACCAGCTCCCAAAATGTATCATTAAAGTAGAAGTACGATTTGTACAATCTACTCCATGCGGCACGACCTTCTGTGATAACAACTCCTGGCTCGTCAACACTTAACTAGATACATACAGTAAAATTTTACCTCACGAAGGTTATTTTGTCTAACTGGGTACAGTTCCCAAAAGTGAGATATACACACTTTCGAACTACAAGGTTCAAATAATAATCAAAAGCAATAGTTCATCCACCATTTCGTGCATCACTTTATTTTTCATATCAATAATTCATCCAAGTGGTCGGTACTAGAAATTAAGCTGAATTAGTTTTCAAATGCAAAAACGTAATATAAGAATAAAATGTAAAAAATATATTCATACACCTTAGAAGTTTAGAACTAATTTCTGAATACCTGTATAACTGATAGAGGATTGGATCGCTGCATTTCCAAAACCATGTGTTTGAAATGACCAATGTGAGGACCTGACTGACAAAAGAACCCAAATATTGAAATCTCGAAAAAATATTTGTTTGAACTAGTCTATGAAGCATATAGTAAAGAATTAACCTGTCAAAA
This sequence comes from Dorcoceras hygrometricum, assembly GCA_001598015.1. NCBI lineage: Eukaryota > Viridiplantae > Streptophyta > Magnoliopsida > Lamiales > Gesneriaceae > Dorcoceras > Dorcoceras hygrometricum. Next base: position 11,713 of record KV001812.1, on the reverse strand, counting down.
CAGCACAGCCAGCTGCTGCGGCTTCTGCTATATTGTGGCCCCTTAACCTTGGTGAGAAAGAACCTCCTATTACAGCTATTGGCGTTAATTTGTAAAATTTCCGCAACTCGCCTAGGAAAAAGAATTGCAAAAGTTGTTACGAATATACATGAATTAAAGAATGAAACCATAACTGAAGAAAATATATCGCTTTCTCAAGTCTCAAAGCCGTCAAGGTTCTAAGAAAAAAAGAGGATGAAATCCAGGTTGGTAAGGTGACAACATCCTCGAATCACCACGATGGCCGCCTAATTTAGCTATCAATGAATTTCATACTTTTATTCTACTAGTAATTTAAATATCGTCCAAAAGTGTGTATTCTCTTTAGTTAATTTTAAAAAAAGAGTCAAGTTGTTGATTCTCTACCATCAGACCCCCCCCCCCCCCAGTAACAGCAGGTCGAAACTCTATGGGCAAATTTTCAGTTTGACCGGAAAAACGAGAAAAGATAAAATTGACTTGTTTTGTACCACAATGCTGATACAGCTCTGTTCACTGACCCTACAGGTTTGATCACTTGTTACTGCCCCTCCAATTAACCTTATCGAGCAAAGATGAGCCTCAAAATGAAATTAACAGCATCTAGCAAGGTTACATCACATCCGTCAATAACTTAATTCAATCCTTTTATACCACAAGACAAATCGGAACAAATAGAGAGTCACAAAAAGCCATCAACTAGTAAAGCTCATTTTGTGTCATGTTTTATGCCTTTCTTCATTTTCGAGCTTCATCAATGACTTTTCAGTCCAAAAAAGAGGAAAAAATGCATCACATTATGCTCCACATCACGATTAGTGCAATAATCAAATGAGATAATGAATGGTTAGAAACAGCAAAAATGAAGTGCAAAACTTAACCACAGACTAAAATAAAAAAAAAAGGCAAACACCTTGGAATTAACTGTATAAGAGGCATATTATTTACATGAGGTAAAGAGAACAGAAACCTAATGAGTCAATCACGTATAAATTTGTTCCAGCAGTGAGTTTATCATTACGTGATCTCATTGCCACGCGAACGTTTTCCTTCTGAAATTTCTGAATGATAAGAGTAACAGCACATAAGTTGAAAGTAACAAAAGTTAAGTACAATATGACGAGTTATGGCCATATAATGTACCATAGAAATAGCTTGTCCATGCTGTGGTTTCCGTGGCACAATAATAGTGAGCAAGTCTGGATGTTTTTTCGTAAGGCTATTGTGAGCTCCAATAAAGACTGCAGATAGTTTCAACAAAATTAACTTTAAAAGGTGCAAAGCAATTGAGTAAAGTTGTTATTTCTAAATTAACTCTTCGTGTTCATGGAGTGCCTAATGCTATCATACTTCGCCTAACCTAGAAGGGTAATAAGCTATGAAATATACTAAGAATTACCCGTGAAATTTTTCGTATGAGCTTGATGTCTTGTGGGTATTAAATTGATTCTCATCAAGTCTAAAAATTATGACATTCTATAATTGTAAATATCTATTAAGTTCCATCAAAAACCTTTGCATTCTTGTATTGTTAATAATTTCAGGGGTCTCAAATCTGCATTGTCACAAGTATAGGGAAGTACAGTTGCTTCTCCATTAACGAATTCACCTTTTGACCTACAGATACATGTTTGATCATAACACTTGATATCAAAGAGAAGTAACGGGTTGAAGTCTTTGAAGAAGTACATTTGTATTGGGTTAAGCGCACTAGGATGAGAAAAGTACAAAGACAATTGACCTCCTGACAACTCCCGTGCTTGAGTTTTTTGTAGGCAAATTAGTTTGTCTTAGTCTCCTATTAGTTAAAAGTACGAGATTAAAGTTCTGGCTTTCTATCATTCTCTCCAATTGTCTTGCTTAATTTTCTTACACCAGCCAAATAATTATAAATACATGATACTCTTACCCCAACCCAAATAAAGATTAGATCTAGATATACTTATCTCATGAGCCAGAGATCAGGTGCATAAACCTGTCAAATTTACCAATTACCATAAAACACGGACAAAATGGGTCATCTTGGTGAAAAAATTGTAGAATATAAACAAAAATGGATTTACATGTATGTGTGAAAATTGTCCTAACTATCTATACAATGCTCGAAAATTTGATTAAATGGAAAAATTTAAATCATTTTACTTGAGAGATTGTGAGGAACAAACAAGTAAAAAAAATTCATATCGCATTTTAAAAGTAAAAATGGCCAGTGAAAATATATGCAGTAGGTAAAAACATATTTTCCTTCAAATACCGACCTTCCTCTTCATCCCTGTGAATTGAAGAAGCCATCCACACCTTTCTATTAATAAGTTGTGCTTGAAACTCGTCCAGGTTGCTCTTATTTCTTTCAGACATGTAAACATCCTGAAATGCTGAGCACAATGCATCCAGAGATGGATTTTAGATTACAAACTGAATTAGAATCAATAGAGACCTAAATATCTTAATTATATTATTCGAGAATATGCAGGCATCAAAATGCAAAACATACATCTTATCAAAGAAGACTCTACACGATACCAGAGCTGGGACGATATATCAACAAGGTTAATAGAAGGGTCTGTTCAAACTAATTTTTGTTGTCAACAACTTGAAAGTTTTTAAATGAAATTAAATTTAATAAAAACTGTCATACCATATTTGAGATCTCCACAAAAGTTTATGATAAATGGTGTAGCTTGCAACAGCTGAAAGTGAATTCCTTGGTTTGTACTCTTCGACACAGTATGAAAATAAGAAGTCGGTTAAAATATAACAAAAAAGCAACATGATTTATTTATTAAATAAAATCAACATGATTTTACTACATACCAATGGTAGAATCAATGAAAATTTTGAAAGCATCAATGTGATCAATGGAAGAACCAAGGGTCGAGACCAATTCCGAAAAGAGTTTTGAGACATCCGTCCATTTATCAATGACAAATGGATCTAAACAACAAACATAATGGAGTCAGATATTAGGATCCACTGAGAAATTACAGCACGACACTGGAACGACTTGAGAAGATGACATATGAATCCAAGGAAAAGACAGAACTTGAGAAAAGGTGCTCGTTACTTGAGAAAAGGTGCTCGTTAGAAGATTTTTCGATCATTATCTAGAATTAATTTAGATCACATTGTATAGACAAGATATTTACTGTGCTTTAAGATTCAACAAGGAAAAACTTAAATTGATATGGGATGGAAGAGCTCACATTATTTCTTGCAGCACCCATAATGAGATTTGGCCATAACTCACTTTCTATAAGCATGATTGCATTTGGTTTCCAGTAATGAAGAAAAGTGTCCACAGCAGTTGGGAGATCCAGCGGAGCAAACTACTTCACATCATAGGGATAATGTCAGATATTGTTCCTATAATATACATATAGTTGAGAATTGGCCCTCTCTAAACTTCACTAAATGTAAATTTTGTCCATCTCCATATCAGAAGAGAAAATTTGATAGTTAAACAAGAATGGTTTTTCAAAAAGGTAAATTCTTATTCGAAGTACAAAGTATCAGAAATTCAGAATTAGATAAAGGTTCCTGAAAAGCCTTCAGAAAATGCTTTAAACTTAGGCAAATGTAGAAAAATTAAAATTTTTAAGTACCTGATAAATGACATTGCTAGGAAGTATGTTCTTTATAACTTCACTGCAATTGATGAGAAAAACAATAACAGTAAATATCCAATATTAAAAATTCAAAAATCAAGCAAACTTTTAAAACATTCGACGGCGAAAAAAACCTTACAAAGCTGATGTTGTCGTAGTCGTCATCAAGATAATAACATCCGGTCTCCTTGCCAAACAGCACTTGATCACAGGAATCGCGGCTAACCCTTCACCTGTCAACAATCATTATACTATGAGTAAAAATGAAAAGAAAGCAAGAACACTTGAGTAATACAGAGTCATATTCAATGGAGGAGAATTAATTATTTTGTAAAAACTTTTGTGGAGTGTAGACATTCATAGTTATTCAACAAAAACATTTATAAAATTCATGGAATCTTGTAGCATTCAATACTAACTTTTATAAACTCAATAAATTTACAAATATTCAAATGTCAATAAATTTTTAACCATTTCATCAAAATCATTGATGTGCGAATCTTTAATGCAATAAAATACAATAAAAAATGTACTAAAAATTTCTTCGATTGAATTTAATTTCTATAATTCTTTTTTTCTATTATCTTATAAATATTTCTATGTTTCTTCCACGCCGTTTAAAAATAAAATTGTTTGTCTACATAAGAAATAAATAATTAATCATTATCATCATCATTATTTTCCGGTTTGTTAATTGATTCAGGTATACATCTTTTTAAAATTGTTAATAACCACTTTTTATAATTTCAAATCCAAATTTAAGAAGAAAATATTTTGAATTATGCAATTTTTTAATTTTAAATTTATTTTATAATTTTTAATCCAAAATATATACATTAAACTATAATAAGAAAAATAATTCGAAAAAATACATCATTTAGTTTTTAATAGTTGAACATAAGGTAAAACCATTGTTAAAAATAATAATAACTAATATTTTGATTTGCAATTGATATTGCTTAAAAAATACGAAGATTAAATATCATTATCTTTATATGTACATTGAATTTTAAACTTTTATAAAGTCTAACTATTCAGGCATATAATATTAATGAATATCACGAGATTTACAAGAAAATTATACATTTTATTAGTTATAAATAAAGAAACATATTTCTAACAAATATATTAATGTTTATTAATTGAAATGTGATTTTAAATAAAAAAATATCTAATTAATATGTAATTATTTTAATATAATTATTTAGTATAATTATCACTTTTACTTCATACAATGATACTTATATTAATGAATGCATGTACAAACGTATATACATAAATATATATAGATATAGATAAACAAAAATAAAAATATTTTATAAAATGACATCAATTTAAAACATTTTATAAAGTTATTTTATGTTTTTTCAATATAATAATTTTTATAATATAATTTATTTATATTATTAAAATCAACTAAATATTACTAGAAATCTATAAACACCTATATAATTATTCAAATGTATAATAATGGTAAATGTCTCCATGAGGCAGATTAGTAGAATCTATAAAAAAAAACTCTGGTACTACTCGAATTCTAGTAAAGTCAATAAAAATATATAATATAGGATCGAGCGTTTGCCGTTTTATCAAATGTTATAGTTGGTTATAACAATGTAACTCAAATCTTTTAAACCATATATAATTTCAAGCACCACGGTTCGATCAATCTATCTAGCAGACACAATCATTGACTATTGTACTTCGACAATCTTCTCCCAATGTTTGACCGAAGCCAAAAAGAGGTTGACCTTGCACACCTTGTAATCAATGGAAATCAAACATGTGACCCTGTCTCTGATAATTGTAGGACCGAATTTACCAAAAACTATAATTATTGTTAACCACGTAACTCCGATCTTTTAGACAAAACCACAACTAATGCAGCACGATTCGATCACAATTTGTAATAGAGTCAATTATTGCAATTCAACTTATAAAATCCATAAAATTATATTATTAGGAAAATTAATTAAATTTGCACAGTTATTATTAGATTATGGAGAAAAAAGGTTTACCTAATGAAACGGCATGGAACCAAACAAGACGACCATTGGGGCGGCAAGCAGACGGCAAGCCAAGGCGTTCGCGCCATCGGGAGGGATGCTCTCGGCCTCGGAATTTGCGCCACCACAGATGGAGGCGAACCAAGGGCGATATACCATAGCTTAAGGCTCTGTAGATTTTGTAAACTATTACACCCCTTTTACTCGACATCTATTGATCGCTTTCCAGGTTTCACTTTCATAAACGATTTCTCCACTAAATCTTTCAAGCTATTGAAACTGTAAATGGAAATACACGTCACTGATTCCTTGCATCACACTCATCTTCGTATCTCATAAAACACTCGAGATTTTGATATACTTCATGTATTAATTGGCCGTCAATCAACAGTCGGCATTCGTCCCGAGATTGAATTCCATGCCATTACACAAATTCCTGCCTGTCTATTAACCTGAACATTGCTTCAACTCAACAAAGAAAAAACACTAGACCAACATTTACCCCAAGAGATGACTCTGTTTAAACTCCGAGTGTTTTGGGGCATCTTATGGGCCCACATATGGCACATGCCACAATTGGGCCGTAAACCATATTGAGGCCCATGTAGCCCTTTTCCAGTTTTACCTGGCCCAACATTGGCTTCTCGACATTTATTATTATTTTTTTGGAACAGATTTACTGAATTCGAAATCGATACGAGTGGAACTCTGCTCAAAACCTTGAGATATCACCATTTTTACTGGGCCAAGGGTCCTTCACCAGAAAACAAAAAATAAAGGAAGGTTTGGTCTGATGATAAGGAGAAGACTTCTAATGGTAAGTCAATAATTTTATATATAGCACACTCCAAGAGACTTACGTTCTCATACCATCTAGAGGATCTCGGACACTAATCGAATCCTAAAATGATAATTAACACGTAAACATCATTAAGATAGGATTAAAAGAAAAATTTATATATATACAACCCAACAAGCTGATCCCATCAAGCTGGTCTACGTGCTGTCCAACAATTTGTTCTCTGTTATCATACCAATTCGAAAGCCAAGCTAGATAGATAGATACAACATAAGTTCAAAGCTACAAGTATCTGATTCAATTCTAGATACAATATGTATAACACATTACACAGTTCCTACTCTTATCCTTGAATTATCTTCTGAGTTCTCACAGATATGTTCTTGTATATGTGTCTCATTCTCTCTTTTCCTGCTACTTGGTTATTAAATTCCCAGTATCGGTTGTTCAGTTACTCCATTTCACTATGAACATTTAATTTCCCAGAGCTATGTCGATGCATGGGAAAACCGATTCCGAGGTGACGAGCCTCGCCGCATTAAAACAAGCCTCACATAAATCGGGTAAGGGGTCGCGGCGGAACCACCACCGCCGCAAGGCGGATAAGGAGTCTGACGCGATCGAAGAGGAGGGTTTGCTGGACGAGGAAGGCGGCCGTAGAGGACTGTCGCGGCGGTGCTATGTGGTGGCGTTCGTCGTTGGGTTTTTTGTGCTGTTCTCCTTCTTTGCTTTGATTTTGTGAGGTGCCAGCAGGAATCAGAAACCTGTCGTTACGATGAAGGTAAAACGTTTACAATATTCACTCTCTGTTAATATTGGCACATACAACAAATGGGCCCAAGTAATATTGGCTCATACCACAATGGGGCCGTAAACCATATGGAGGCCCATGTAGCCCTTTGCCATTTTTATCAGGCCCAACATTGGCTTCTCCTCATTCTTATTATTTCGTTTTTTTTTTTGGAACAGATTTACCGAATTCGCAGTCGATACGAGTAGAACTCTAGCTCAAAACACCTCTTGAGATATCATCATTTTTACTTGGCCAAGGGTCCTTCACCAGAAAACAAAAATTACAGGAAGTTTTGATCTGATGATAAGGAGAAAACTTCTAATATTAAATCAGTAATTTCATATTTAATTGTCGTCGGAATAAGTAAAATCATAAACTTCAAATCTACTCGTTTCAAATTTATATCAAATTTATATAAATCATCCAATTATGGTGCCATTTCAAATTTGTTATACTTTGTGTGACTAATTATATATATATAAGTAAAATGTGGATTAGAGATTTGGTTTTTTTTTCTATCAACAACCATGGAAACCATATCAGCACCAAATTCCTATTATTTCCATGGAATTTCAGTGGATAATTTTTCTTTACAGCCGTCGTATAAGCATTTAGCCCTCAGTTCATTGCTTTTCACTTCTTCTTTTCTTCCAGTAATTTCACAAGATTTCCTTTTTTCACTCGCTACAGCATATCTTGTGTTCATGTTATAAATGATTCATTGTTTGTTCTTCATTCAGCATCCGATTAAACGAGTTTAGAACTAACAGCCAACATAAGAATGAACATCATCTTTATTTAAGAATGCAGTACTTTATTTTGATATCGATTAACATCTGAAACGCCTAAAAAAATTGAATGTACGCTATTGATTGCTTAAACAATGGCGCATGGTGCATGTCAACAGGCTCTCTATATGATATGTTATCCTTTTTACCAATTATAAAACTGGGAGAGGGTCGTCTAATGATTTGCGATCATGAATCCAAGTTTTGGTCCAAATTTGTCAAGTTCAATAACATATTATCGGGACCACCTTCTTTTCTTTTTCATTAACAGTAACCCACTTCACAGTAATCATGTTTTATTAAAGATGGTAGCTTTTTTGGTAAGTAGTGTTAACAAAATAGGCTAATATAATAATTAAAAGTAGTTGGCACCTTGTTCATTGACATTGGTAAAAGTTAGTTTGTCTAATGGGAATTAGACACCTCAGAAAATACATGTTAGTTGTATAATTTCTTGGGTCTTTTATATAAAATAGTTGAAATATCATGTCAATAGTTAGTTCCGAGTACTTACTACATTAGGACGATCTTCAACGTGGTTTGATGTGATGCAATAACAAACCAAAAACAACATATGAGATATAAAATGTTCGATTTTGAAAAAAAAAATACGAACAGGGTTTTGAGTAATACACATGCTCAATAGTATGGATTTTGGGCAAGCGATCATCCATGACTCTAAAGCGAAACTCCTTGTAAATAAATTCGAAACTCGGTTTTATTGAAGGAAAATAATTCCAGAATTTAATTCATGAAGCGGAAGCTTACCAAAATCTTTAGCCATGATTCAACCTTCGGTTTCGATCTTCCAAATGTAGAATTCTCTTTGGTTTCCTTATTCTCTCTGTTGATGGAGATACGTATTGAGATTATGTTTTCTACATTGGGGACCATAACCCTTTAACGTTGTTTTGATTTAGCAGTTATAAGTGCTTTGTAGCAGTTATAACCTTAATCTCATTTCTAATTTGGCCCCTCATCAAATTAGAAATTCTGCATTGGTATCCACAATTAATATTCATGACAATTATGTCCTTAAGTCAAATTCCTTATTACAATATAGACTACATAATATTGGACTTAAATAATTGATAACCATATACATTCAATTAATTATATTAGTGTCCCAAAATTCCAACATTCGAAACTCGGTTCTTTCATGAGGGAGAAAATACCGAGACGATTGAGAAATATGAAAAGGGAAGATCGTTCTCAGGGACACAGACGAGTTGATAAGGTTTGGGGTAATGTTCGAGTAACTTCTCCGATTTCACGGATTCGATTCTCGTGTAGAGCATATTACTGAAATATTGTGGGGATATGCTCTGTGAGTTAGTCTGTTATATAAGTCATCTCTCTCAACCCTTGTCTATTCGTGCATATCCCTCGATTTAAAACTTGTACGAATCAAGATATCTTTGACCTATACAAAAGGTTAGTTAAGTCCATTAACTAACCTTTAAGATTGTTATGAAAAGGGAGGATACAGTTTATCTGCATAAATGCCATTTAAGGAACAACTAACTAGTCAAAATGGGACATTGCACTTAACTTACTGTAGCTCGGTAAATATCTCTTTTACCCTGTGTCATCTCATCTTTTATGTGATAGGATCAAAGGGTAATTCGTACTAGCTAATCTTATGGGCTTGCGTCGCAATATATTAGAAGTACTGGGGCTGTTTAGTGCATTGATTTTGATTTTAAGGAATAATGCTGGGCCCCACTTTAAAGTATGAACAGAGTCCACCCCTAAAAATCTGCAAAAGGTAATAGCTTTTTGGTGCTTATTGTTGTCAATTTAGTAATAGATCATAGGTGTATATCATCTAATTATACTGGCTAATGTGATGCCCACATGTCACTAATGTGCATGAACAGGAAACACACGTTATCTGAAATTGGTGGTACATTTTAATAATCAAATAATAATTGGGACTAGGTAAACTCATTTGTGATACAATCATTCTACCAAACAACTTAGGCCCATGTAAGAGGTTTAACATTATTTTACTTGTGACCACTGTTTCTTAGTTTACAAAGAAAGCTTATAGTATACTTTAACATGGTCGATGACATGAAACGAAAATAAATTAGATAAACTGTTTGAATTTTACAGGAAGTCAGCGTAATGAAAGTATAAATTTAGGAAATTTTGAAGGATAGAAATTTTAGTTTTTTTTTTTTTGCTATGTAATTTTAATTATAAGAAGTCGGTAAGCATCTCTTTCGCTTGAAATAGTTATAAATATAGTACCACTTTAAACCAGAGAATCTAGAAAAAGACGCATTAAGGTTTGACAACAAATCATTTGCCCAACAAAGGAACCCACCCATTGTTTTTTATATTGAGAAATTTTGTGTCGGCCTGACATTAGCCTTGCCCAAAATGGTGCTATGTTATACTTTTAGTAGTATTTGTATCAACCTACGATTTATATAATATTATACAATTCTAATGTGTGTGTGGATCGATAAAATAATGAGAGCAATTTGGTAATTTGGCATTTGTCACATGAATAGAGACGGGGTTACTTTTTTAGTTCGCCTTTGTATGATACTTGATGGTATACATTTAGAAACCGCGACTAAAATAATATTTTATTATTGGAAAAAGAATTGGTTGTGATTGGATTTATTTAAACCTGATAAGTCATCTTATAATGAGGATTCATGAGTATAAACCATCAGTGAAAAAAATTAATTTTACAAATACAAATAAATGTAGGCACTTTTAGTCGAATGTAGATTTCTGGTCGTCGAGTATAGTGTTGAACACGGTTTCTTTAAAATGATATTGCCCCGCCCAGGTGCTTACGGTGTTGGCAATCATTTCTCAAGATACAAAGACGAATTTCTCGTAATAGGAGCACACCAAATTACGAGAATAGCGAACTTTCAAATACTTTTGGACTCAGAATGCATAGACGGTGTGGAAATGAGAGATATTAGAAATGCTAGGAATGCTATGATTTCTTGGTGTGTACAATTCAGACTTTGGGGGTTCTATTTATAAAGTTTGAATGGGCAGGGGGCTTTTGATGAATAATCACAATTCTTATGAATGAATTGATCCGTAGCCATTGGATCTACATCAAATGGTCCAGATTGCATCCGTCGATCCTTGATCAGACGCTCCAGATTGCATCGTTTCACCAATGGTCTGGATCATGTCTTTTCACAATTCATCTAACGGTTCAGATCGTAACTTTTCGCGATTCATCACACTCCTTCGATTATATGAGATCAAACTGTTGATATCATTCTGCCTTGTCACTGTCCAGTCATCCCGTGTCTAACTCCGGAGCATAAATTTAAGAGCTCCTCAATGCTCCTCGCGACGATGTGTACGTGCGAAGTGCAAAGTGCAAAGTGCGCCTCAAAGCTCCAATTGCGACAGTGTGACGTGGACGTGCTTCGGATCCGGCTCCGGCACCGACACGGGTCGGGCGCGGGCGGCGACGCGGGCTCGTAGTTGCTTTGCACCTACTCGCCCTTGAGAAACCTTCTCGGGTCTATCACAACTTGTATTAATTATTTACACATAATACGAGATCATATATAAGGAATGATTGACTAGGTTCTTTTCCCGATGTGGGACAGCTGCACAATTCTTAATAAATGGGCTTTAATTAGTTTATTAATTTCCCATTTCATCTAAAACGGTTTTGAGCAAATTAATATTCCAAAAATATCTCAAAATAT